>JACCPG010000657.1:18667-111502 GCA_016069955.1 Drepana arcuata | reverse complement strand
CAAGATTTTTATAATGCATACTCTACTAAAATCTCACGTGAGATTGGGGGATGGGGGCGGGGGTTGAATAAAATCTCACAACATCTCACCAGGGGGGGAGGGAGGGACAGAAAATTCAAAAAAACACCTCACGTAATTTGTGGATCTCCCCTAACCAGAATTCGAATTAGGAGGCAAAATAAAATTGCTATTGGCGCTGTCTCCTCGGGAATAACAGCAACATTGTCTGGAGGATAAATCTTCACATACAACGTTTAAAAAACCCATCGATTTGGAGCACCCAGAAAGCCCCGTTTGCGACGTGTCTCTATCGCAATAGTTTTTTTTTTTTTTTTTTTTTTTTTTATACCACTTGGGTGGCAAACAAGCATGCGGTCCGCCTGATGGTAAGCGGTTACCGCCGCCTATGGACGCTTGCAACACCAGGGGTGTCACTCGCGCGTTGCCGACCCTGCAGGAATCTTTTCACACCCTTCTTGAAGAACTCCATGCTGTACTCTCCAGGGAAAACCTCAACGGGGAGCTCATTCCACAGCCTGAGCGTTCGCGGAAGAAAACTCCTTTGGAAGCGCACAGTGCGAGACCTTTTTGGTTCCAAGGTATGGGGATGAATTCCCCGTCGATTGCGAGAGGTGCGGTGGTAGAAGGTGGAAGTGGGTGGGTGGGATCATGTCGAACAATTCTGCTGAACACTCCCCGTTATACAAGCGGTAGAACACACACAGGGAGCCAAAGTCTCTCCTCAGACTTAGTGATTCCAAGCCGCTTGTGAGCAAAGGATCATCGACAATTCTAGCGGCGCGTTTCTGAACCGCGTCAAAAGGCCCTAGCTGGTATCCAGGGGCTCCAGCCCACAGGTGGCAGCAGCACTCCATATGTGGCCGAACTTGCGACTTATAAAGTTGCAGCCTTTGTGAAGATGTGAAGTACTGCTTAGCTCTGTTGAGCACACCGAGCTTCCTCGACGCCAGCTTAGCCTTGTCCTCTAAATGACCACGGAACTGAACGTTGCTGGAAATATCGACCCCAAGGATCCTAATGCTCTCCGAGATGTTCAGGGGAGTGTTCTGGAATTGTGGAGCCACAGCGAATGGAGTTTTTTTAGCAGTGAACGCGCACACTTGTGTCTTAGTGGGGTTGAAGCGGACTAGGTTTAGTCGACCCCAATCGGAGACACTGCGAAGTGTACTCTCGATTTCAGACACAAGTCGTTCGCGACTTTCCTCCACAGTGGAACGAGGGAGATTAGCACGGCTCGTGTAGTAAGTGTCCCCAGTGCTGTCGTCTGCATAGCAATGAATGCCTTCAATAGAAAGCATGTCATTAATATGCAGAAGAAACAGAGTCGGGGACAACACAGAGCCTTGCGGGACTCCAGTATTAATGTCCATGCTTTCGGAGCAGCTACCGTCGACGACGGCTCTTATGCATCTGCTGGACAGAAAGCTGGCGACCCATTTGCATAATCCCTCTGGCAGTCCGTAGGATGGAAGCTTCGATAGAAGACCGCGATGCCAGACCCGATCGAACGCTTTCGCCACATCCAAGCTAACAGCTAATGCCTCACCTTGATTCTCAATGGCGAGGGACCAACGGTGCGTGAGATATACTAGAAGGTCACCCGTTGAGCGACTATGGCGGAAGCCATACTGTTGGTCACTCAACAAACCGTGACCCTCTAGATATCGCAGGAGTTGTGTGTTAATCACTCGCTCCATAATTTTAGAGAGGAGGGAGGTGATGGCGATCGGCCTGTAATTTGATGGGTCTGATCTATCGCCCTTTTTGGGCACTGGGTGCACGTGGGCGGTCTTCCACGAAGTTGGGACTTTCTGGGTGGAGTAGGAAAGCGCGAATAGGCGCGTCAAAACAGGACACAATTCAGGAGCACACTGCTTAAGCACCACTGCCGGAATACCGTCTGGCCCGCTCGACTTATGGACGTCCAGAGACAGCATCTCCCGCCGGACCTCCCGTTGGGTTATGCTTATCTCCGGCATAGAGTTCTCACACCGCAAGATAGTTGGCGGTGCGGCGCCTCCGTCATCCATAGTCGAGTTCGAGGCAAAGAGAGAGCCCAATAGATCCGCTTTCTCTTTGGCACTGTGGGCCAAGTTACCATCCGGCTTACGGAGTGGTGGTAGGGACGACTGGCAAAAGTTTCCCTCAGCAGCCTTGGTAAGGGACCAAAAAGCACGGCTGCCAGAAGGGTAGCTAGCGAGTCTCTTACCAATTCTGCTGACGAAATCGAATTTCGCCCTGGCAATCGCTCGCTTACAGTGCCTCGAGGCAGCATTAAGTTTCCGCTTTGCATCAGATATGTTGGGGTCCAGATTGGATCGAGCCGTAGTCCACGCCTCATACACGGCTTGCTTGGATAATTTAGCTTCCTTGCAGGGCTTATTAAACCACGGCTGTTTCTTTACCCCTGTTGCTACTAGCGAGTTTGGAATGTAGCATTCCATTCCCGCCAGTATCGTCTCAGTGACGGCTGCTGCACAGGGGTCTGGATCTTCTGATGCGAAGCAGATCTGCCTCCACGGGTACGATGCGTAAAATTCACGCAATCCATCCCAGTCTGCTGCCTTGTAGTGCCACATGCGCCGCCGCCCCGGAGGTCGCGGCACTTCTGCCTTTGCGCACGGCACTTGCGTCCGGACCAGACAGTGGTCGGATGTGCCAAGCGGCGCACCCACCGAGATGGAATAGCTGTCCGGTCGCGTGGTCAGCAGAAGGTCCAGTAAGGGGCTTGTATGGCTCTCGATATCAGGTATTCTGGTTGGTTGCTGTACCAGCTGCGAGAAGCCATAAGCCAGGGCAAGCTCGTAAGCAGCCCTCCCCGCGCAGTCAGTGGACCGAGAACCAAGCCACTCAACATGGTGAGCGTTAAAATCTCCTAAAACCACCAACTCCGCGGAGGGGTACTGCTCAAGTACTTTGTCCGTTGTCGATTGCAGGTGCTCAAACAGGCGAACTGTGTCTGTGTCACCGCTATGGGACCTGTAAAGGCACGCGTAGATTCGAGTGTTGCCACCATAGTCTACGCGCACCCACAAAATTGACAGGTCGCTGTCTTCGAGGCCGTGGAGACGTCGACAGCAAATATCCTCCCGGAAGTACATACATACCCCGGCGCGGCGCACAAAATTGTGTTCCATCTTGTACCCGGTGTAGTTCAGGTACGATGTATCATCGGGGCAGGATATCTGTGTCTCCGTCAGAAATAGCAGAGTCGGCTGCGTCGTCTCAAGGTGTTGGTGGACTGCGTTTAGGTTAGAATGAAGTCCCCTGATGTTGCAAAAGTCCATTTTTAATGTGGATGGGGAGGCCGCTGAGAAAAATCTACTATTTTTGTACTTTTTTGCCATTGGTGATTTTTAAGGGTGCTGAAAAGGAAGAAGAGGAATCGTTGTGTCGGCATCAACGAGGACAAAGCGCAGTCTCAATCCGCCACAGTGATGTACAGGTAGTGCGGATTGCCGGAGCGGAAGTCGGAAGGGCCCCCGATCCCCCCCGGATGCAGCGGCCGGGTCCACTCCGGTCTCCTCCTCCGGCACGACCACTACACCAAGGACTTTACACACATGTGCGGGTCAGCCTCCCAGGGCGGAGATTAGGTGATCCCTGGGTTCGGGACCCCTACTATATGCGGGCGGCCAGCGGACAGCCGTTTCACCGGGTCTCCCTAACAACCGCACCGACATGCCGCGCCTGGTCACCACCACGGCGGAATTGCACCACTGGTCCTGTGCTGCTGACACACCGCTTCCTCTTGGAGCCTGGCGACCTTACTCACCACAGGAACACGACACACCCGAGGGTAATGCCATTTAGCTGCGATCTTCTGTAAGGTGGAGGTAATGGTACCAGTCGGGCTGCTCCGAATTTGAACGGGAATTGACCGTTGTGCCCTCCCTCCCTTAAAATATATAATAATAAAAATAGTGATAAAGCCAGGGTTTTATGCGATTGCTTACTTATAATTTGGGACGAGATTACGATGGCAAACCGCAAAGCTGTGGAAGCCTATATATATGTTTCTATATATATATGTATATATAGAAAAATTATCGGCCAATGGAAGGTGCTAGGGTGCTTTTCTGTAGTGACTTCAGGCAGACACTCCTTATAACCCGAGGATCGAGAGCTGGTAGGTGCCTGTCTCAAGTCTAAGTATTTTATGGCGTAGTGTTTTATCGACTCATTTGAACTTTCATATGCGAGCCCATTTAAGAGGCACCCTAAACGCGCAGAATTTCAAAAAATTTCTGCAATGCCATCTGATGACGGTACATATCCCATACAAGCAGGTGGTAAAATAATTTCACAAATTTCTGCAATGCCCTCTGATGACGGTACATATACCATTCAAGCAGGTGGTAAAATAATTTCACAAATTTCTGCAATGCCATCTGATGACGGTAAATATCCCATACAAGCAGGTGGTAAAATAACTTCACAAATTTCTGCAATGCCATCTGATGACGGTACATATCCCATACAAGCAGGTGGTAAAATAATTTTAGTCGAGAGCCTCTATTGTTCTGTTGCCTCACAGCTGGAGCTCATTTCCTCTATATTTGGGGAGCCCACAGAGATCACAAACCCCTCAAAACAACCAAGCAGCAACGCTCAATTGAAATGTTTCTAGGAAAGAAGGGAATATACATCTATTAACACGGTTATGAACGAAAAAGATGTCGCCAAATATGCGGTAGAGTCGTATGATTTCTTAAATACACACAATTTATTTAAAAGTCGGAGGACCAATAACCGGCACTCGGCTAAAAGTAACAAATCTTCAACGAAACCAAAATCTTAACAGTATTCCCAATTATTTTCCTTTTCGATTCAAACGTGTGCAATTCCCAGTTGGCCTCCGTTACGCTATGACTATTAACAAAGTCTAAGGGCAAACATTATCCGTTGCGGGGTTAGACCTCACTCATCATTGCTTTTCAAATTAAATTTTTTATCGTATTAGAAACCCAAACAACCTTTTTATATTTGCTAACATAGTACATGAGAAGCATTAACATAATCAAGTGCCTCATTAAATAAAGTATTTGTGCTTTATTCGCAAATTCTTTATTAGTTCGTAGCTTGCATTACCCCCTTCTTATTGAACGAAACGTGTATATTGCACTATTATCTAAGCGACGCATTTTAGTTTTCGACAACCACGCGAACGAAGTCGCGGGCACAGCTAGTTTATAATATTAATATATCCTTACGCCTTACCACAAGGGTCTCGATGTTTTCCTTCACCGTAAAGCTCGTGTGACAGATCAATGTACGTAAGTACAGTGGTTAAGTTCTATGTTCAGAAAAACTCATTGGTACAGTGAGTAGAATAAATAGCCGTGGTGGCCGACTGGTTCGAGCAGTTGCCTGCGACGCAAAGGTCGCAAGTTCGAATCCCGACTGTACAAATGAGTTTTTCTGAACGGAAGTACAGTGATAAGTCACACCACGAGCTTTACGGTGAAGGAAAACATCGAGAGGAAACCTGCATAGGTCTGAGAAGAAATTCAAAGGCGTATGTATAGTCGTGCTGGAGTAACGGCGATGGACTCGCCATCTGTCACGTTGGCACCTATTATACCTCTGGCGGAAAGTGGGTGTGTGGGTATTACCTATACACCTCTGCCTACCCCTTCGGGGACCCTTGTGGGAAGGCGTGAGGATATATTACTATTATAGAATTTCCTCTCAAACGTATGCAGGTTTCCTCTCGATAATTTCCTTCGCCGTAAAGCTCGTTGTGTGATAAATCAGGTTCAGAAAACTCATTGATACAGTCGGAATATTAACTTATATCTTTATGATACAGGAAACTAAAGTAAATTTTTTATAACGGAAAGTTCTACTCCTACTGCTATCTGTTTAGCAACAAGACCAACAGGCGAACAATTAGACGAGCGACAAAAACATAGATCGTATTTTGGTTACCAGTATCGTATACACTTTCATATACATTTCGAAATTATTTTGATATTACCTACAGACACTTAAATGCTATTAATGTTTTGAGCTTAGACAGAGGAATCACTGCAGCCTATGGGAGGTGCGATCACACAGACTCGTGGTAAGACCTAACGTGCAACTGCCTAAATAACCATGAAAACATTGACAAAGAAGATTCAACCCAGCAGAACTATTTGCAATATTCAGTGACTAGATGCGAACCAATCGGCTTTCTACGTTAAAGTACGGCGCGATTAAAATAAGCGACAAAATAGTTGGACTGGAATTTAGAGATCTATAATAAGATAATTAGTCTATGGTATATTTAATATTTTACTGTCCACTGCGTTAAAGGGAACCAATGTTAAAAAAGGGGAGTTAGTTTAATTAAACGTCAAATAAAAGATACTTCGATTTTTGTGATTTTTCGATTCTAACACTTATAGATACAGAAAGAGGTAACATGATAAACTCACGGCAACATTGACGTGTGGCGTGAGAGGACTGAAGCTGCCGCTGTGGCGGCGCGTGCGCGACAGGCTGCTGTTAGTGAACATACTGAAAAACGCCGTGCTTCTGGAACAAACACATTCAACATTTAAATACCTACTCTTACGAATGCACATAACAAGTAATCATATTTATAGGCAACGACTGTCGTGTGGGGCAAGTGCATAAAAGAATAACACACAGTAGGATACAAATCACAACTAGAAATATAAAAATAATATACGTGCCGAATTGAAAACCTCCGTCATCCGTTTTTCGTCGGCTAATTACATAATTTTTGGGTGTGTGGGTACTATCTATACACCTTTGTATACGGCTTCGGGGACTTGTGTGAAGGCTTGAGGATATATTATTATTACATAAATTTGTGTATTTTGTGCATGTGTAAGTCTGTGTTTGTAGCACTAAACAAATATGTTAAAAGTGGTGAACTTCTTTCTGAGCCACCACCAAAATGAGTATGACTGATGTACAGCTGTAATAAAAAAAAAAATAACGTTTCAAACTATCTCAGAGCACTATGTACACAGACACACATATTGTCGTAAATATTTTATCATCGTTAGAATAACAACATCAAATATGTACTTACAAATGAAAAAAACTTATTTACTATGAATCTACAGTGAATGTGTATACCTATATAATTATCATGTATTTTTTTTAATTATTTATATTATAATAAATAAATATTCGACCAACAATGATCGATTGAATATTCGGCAAACAAAATCAGCCAGAATGTAATGGTGTTCCACCGGTACAATGCTATGGCTTTAGAGGGAATGGAGTTGGCGGCAGTGGGCGCGATAAGGTGATTAGCTGACCGATTTAAAGCCCCGCAGAATGGCAATAAATGTTGCTTTTATCTGAAATGGCTCAAGTCAACGCAAAATTCTAAATGGTAGCGAGAACTAGGAACACAAGTATTCCGCTTTACCTACCTTGATTCGTGTGCATCGGCATAATAATCCAAGGCTTATCACTACACACAAATCCATCACAAAGTATGTATACATGATATTTGCTGTGAGGGAGTCAATCAAATTCGTCGGCTAGGCGACTGGTTCAATCGATTCAATCACCAAACCAAGTCAACGTATACAAACAATGAGCTGTCGAGGCAAAATATAAATAATTTAGAAATGGTATCATGGCGGTCGGGCGAAACGATAGCATACTTTGGGACAAACTGAATGAATAAATGATTGTTATCAACATGTCTGCTTACAAAACACGGTGTCTGGATTCCGACAATCATAAACTATTATGATAAATAACCGCACATTACCAACAATAACGTAATTGCTAAATGTTGTCTGTTAATTGAAAAAACAATTGGGCAACGCTTGCGGTTGGTTCTTATTACATTCGCAAACAGGCACTAGTTTTAAAAATAGCCAGCTACTTGGATTGACACGCAGACCTGTTCAATACGGGCATACCTACCAAGTTACCATTTTTAGTGGGAATATACTTACCAACTTGTTCTATAAATGCCTAAATAGGTATATGATTCTCTGATCGATGATGGAAATAAAAACATCGAAAGGAAACATGCATACATGTTTGAAAATAAATTTAATGGCGTAGGGTGTATGCTTGACAGACGGCTACAGTTTCGTCATCTGTCACGTTGGCATCTAAATATACCTTCGCCGTAAAATAGGGTTACTCCTCTGCCCTACCCCTTTCGGGAAGGCTTGAAGATGTATATGCATAAGGTATTTAGTTCAGTAGCTGATATCAAAGTCATTACTGCCTATTTAAGGTTCAGGTCGGGTAAATGGTCACATAATTTTTTGTATATTTTTTTATCTGTGATTTGAAAGAGTATATTAATTGCCAGACATATTATGTGAAATATGATGATGATGTGTGATAACCGAGGCCCTGGACGGTTTTTCTGAGTAATAAAAGCATTTTTAATATCGTGCACGCAATAATCATCAAATGATATTTATACCTACATAAATACTTAATGGGTTTTTTTTTATTTAGATTATGTATGTACCCGCGGAGGCCGATCGGATTAATAACACAAAAAGGGTTTGAAACCCACTACCAATTTATAATAATAATAAATTTAAATGCGGTGATATATTAGAATAACTTTTTTATGTAGCTTTCTACATAAATATATATATGTACGTCGGATTGGACATAGGTATAGAAAGGATGAGTAAAGAAAGATTGACGAAAGAGATATACAATGTGAAAGATGTAGAGAAGACTATGTTCCAACTACCTAGATCAAATCGATCGGACGCAGGAATGGGAGCGTCAATTTTATTTATTAGTATAAATTATTAAAATTAAAAATTAATTATTAATTATTAAAACGGCTGCAAGTGAATTAATAACACTAACAAATATCAATTTAATTAGTCTCATTAAACTCCAGACACGCAGACATTATCGCCTGCCAATCCTATCCGCGAACACGTCACGATCAGGGTTGGCATCCAAGGGTGCGTTGAGTGCAGGGTAAAGGGACTGGGGAGTGAGCACAGGCCACTATACTAGTTGTGCTCACTGCAAATAAAGAGATACCAGCGAGCATGTATGAAGAGACTGATGAATGTGGACGAAGCCAAAGAGATCTCAAGAGAGATGATAAGATTTACTATGTATGTATGTATGTACGACCTTTTTTTTATTATAATTAATTCAGCTACTCTTCTCAGTACTCAGATACCCCAGGCAAGTATACCTTTAGGCTTAGTATATCAACACACAACCTGTATACTTGTCACCATTTATATTATCTTGTGTATTATTGTGTACAGCTGCAATTAGTGTTAATTGTAATTGTATGTATGTGCACATGGATATCTGAAGCTGATACAAATCTCCAATTCAAATGTGTTTAGCCACATCTGTGTTACCATATTCAAAGAAGTAACTAGTGACATTTATTTAGCATATGTTTATCCACCCTCAAAAAATCCCTGGAATTATGTTCCTTTAATCTGTATATCAAATGTGACTTTGGTTTTTTATACAAGCTAATTTCCATTGCCTTGCCTTTATCGACGACCGTCTGGTCTAGTGGTTAGAGCTCCTGACTGCAAAACTTGAGGTTGCGAGTTCGAATCCCGCTGAGGGCTGATATTTGTGTGATGAACATGAATATTGTCCTATGTATTTAAGTAAATATACCATTGTCTAGTTACCATAACACAAGCTTTGCTTAATTTGGGACTAGTTCAATTTGTGTGTAATTGCCCAGTTATTTATTATTATTATTTATTGACTTTCAATAAAAAAAGGCTGTAAATTGGTACATATTTCAATCTTTTGAAGTGAGGGAGTCAGTGAGGGTTGATTGTGGTGTGAAGTGAAATGAAATATCAATCACAAAATATAGGTCAATAATGTTAAAATTTGTTTTCATTTGTTAATTTAACAATTATTTATATCCACTTATTCACGCATGTCTTGAATAGCATTATCAAATAACCATAAGCTTTTAGCATTTCCATTAAAAATGTTGCATAAATAACTATCCATCTATCAATACCATCTGTTTTTGAGTTCGTGTCAATATGGGTGTAATTCCATTAGCAAACGAACAATGCATTACTGTACAATATAACATATTTGATTGACAATAACCAAAGATGAAAGTACAAATAAATTCATACATATCATTATGCAGTCCCTCATGGGGTGGGGTAGATTTCAACCAGCAATTTGGATTCCTCAGGCAACTACTCAAACCACTCTATATATTTTGTGATATAAAATAAAAATAAACAATACAATTCAAAAGATAAATAATTCAATGGTCAAACTATAATGGTATAAAAAATAATAATAATAATAATAGTCAAATGTAATTTTTTTAAATTATATACAATGTTGACTAAATGACAGGATTGAATTGACTCTTGCATCTAGGGTCTATATTAAAGAACAGTCAATTACCTAAATTAAAAATACAATCTATAACAGTCAATTTTGCAAAGTATTTTTACTTTAATTTAACTACAAGAAATGCCTAGATGCAATCACTTTTCAGACCACCAGATTTTTTTTATTTTATTACCACCAGATTCATATCATGGTTGATTTTACAGAGAAGAATCTGGCATGTACTTTTCCTAAATTGCTGCTGCTTTTATACTGACTATTATTTCAATGAAGAGATGAATGAAGACATTCGCAAATCAACTGGTGTGAATGAGGGCGTGATTGTAAAGATGAAGAAAGGTATGTTACGTTGGTTTGGACACATAGAAAGGATGAGTGAAGAAAGATGGACGAAACAGAAAACATAAGAACAAAACGAAAGAACATACAAAGCAAAAGTGCGTGCAAGAAGAGGCAGAGGAAGGCCACATTCCAACTACCTGGATCAAATAGATCGGACTCTCAAGGACGGGAATGTTAAGAGTACTCGAAACCGACGAGCATTTATGAAAAGACTGATGAATGTGGAAAAAGCAAAAGAGGTATGTAAGTCTAGAGAGAACTGGCGCTCTATACTCTCTGCCTACCCCGCTAGGGACTTGGCGTGATGATATGTATGTATGTATTATTTCAATTTATTTTATTAAGTAAGTCCTCAGTAGTTAAATACTAACTTGGGATAGAACCTTATAAATAATAAAACCTTAACAGTAACTTTTATAGGGACCCTAGGTTCCTAAAAGATAGGGTTTGATTTTTGATTAATTTTAAGCTACACAAACATTTTTAATATATTGGTTGAACATCCTATAGCCACCATTCTATACAGGTATACTTTCAACACATTTTTTTTATATCATTTCTTTTCACAGATAATTATATATAGAGTTACTAGAGATAGAAACTCTATATTATAATAAATACCTGCACATATTTTACACAAAAATAAAAAGGTGTAGTATTTCAAGAGCAATAAGCATAATTAATACCATTTTACTTGTATATCTACCAAACTCCAATGCTAAAATTACTTTGCATCATGCTTAAAAAAAGTACCAAACAGTACCTACTAAGAGCTAGTGACAACACACACACACTAACATTTAACCAGACTTGCCTTCCTGAGGCAGAGCATTCAAATAAACAACGCAGAGCTCGCGTGTCTACACCGCACAGCGTAAAACGATAACAGATCAACGAAATTATACATAACAATATGCAGCTAACCAGTAATGAAAATATCAATTCACTCTAATTCACTAGGAATAATGCACAAACATCGCTAAATACGGTCACGGCACCCACTGGCGACCTCAACAGCTGTCAAAAATAGGTAGGTAATCAGCGTAGCAACAAACGAAGCCTGTAGGCGTGTTATGAACTGACCACTTTACCTGGGAGCTGAGTTCGTCGTGGGTGAGGTAGCCGCCGTAGAAGCTGCCTCATTGATTAGGGGTGCGCTGCTGCACCTTTTCAATATGTTAGGAGCATCCACATCCATTATCTTACGGTCACCATTCGTTCACTGACGTACTATGAAGTTTATATGCATCGGAATCGCCGACACGATTAGCGCTAATAGTTTATGTAACACTGTAAGTGCACTTGAATTTAAAATATTATACCAATCACACTACTATTCTAATTGGATACATGATGTAAAATATGCTTAAACGAAATGCTAATACAAAACCAAACTAAAATACGCTAATCTGAAAGCTAAAATATTGCTTCGAAGCTGACCTGTCAAATCGCCGATTTAAAGAAGCGTTCGACCCGAGGTATAGCAAAGTTTCTACGGTTGGTAGGCTCATTATTTCAATAACATTACATTACAAATTTGTCCCAGTACTTTTCTGATTTATATATACAATATGAATTTTGAAAACTTGGCATGTTTCTAAGCAAACTAAAATATTGTCGTATTTCGGTAAGTGTACGCGTATTGATAATAAATTAAAATGAACGAATCGAAATTTCGAATTAAAATACATTTATTTATTAATCTGTGCTCATAATTTCAGATCCATTTCACGATAAAAATATATTATTTACTTTTATATTCTGGTGTAAATCTTTAGAACTAATACAAATATATTAGGTATACCAAATATTTAAATATTGTTTATTAATTGTTTTAAAAGTGATTATTAATTTCAGTTTTGATATATGACACAAAGCTTAAGGTGGAAAGAGTAACACATGCAAAAATTTGTGGTAAACGAAACGTTGAATATTACTGTAGTTCCAACAATATTTTTGTTTTACAATTTACCATAGATTAGAGATAGAGTATTATATAGCAATTTACTTACTGTTGTTTATTTAGGTTTATGTTTGCGAAGTTTTGTTATAATAATGTTTTTAAGGAGAAGGTAGGTGTACAAACACATTATAATATATAGTTATATATCAATATTGAAATAATACAGACAGTTATAAAATTAGGAATCTTTCAGGTGTATGTGCCTTTAAAACCCTACTGATTTAATTAATAATTTTGTATTTGGGTACATGTTGTTATTGTTTGGCTGTGTATTATTTTGTTCCATCATTTACAGTGCGACCGTGAAATACTTTATAGCTGGGCTGGTTGGGGCTCTTTTGTACTGCGAGTGGTTTGTTTACATCGCTCAGCCTTATTACTGGAGTAAACTGAATTGTAGTGCAGAGGACGCGACTTGTACTAAGATACTCTTCATAGCTGATCCTCAAATTCAGGGTGACCTGGCTGTACCGCCGCCTTTGAGCTATCTCTTCAATTGGGATAGTGACCGGTAAATAATATATTATTCTACCAAACAATTAACTACACCTAACTGAGGTAAACAATAATGTTAGTAATGTAAGTATGAGGCATACTAAAGATTTTCTTTACATTTGGCTTCTCAGCATTGTTATGCATACTGCACTATTCTGGGGTTTCTGGTGGTAGCTTTACATTTACTTCCCAACAACACAAGTAAAAACTAATTCTTTGTTTACCTTTTTCAGGTTTTTGAAGTCAACATTCTCAGTAGTAATAAAGCACTTTAAGCCTGATGTGTTGGTCTACATGGGTGATCTGATGGATGAAGGATCCATTGCCAGCTTACCCCAGTTCCATGGCTATGTGAAACGACTTTCTGACATATTTGAAGTTGATTATCCAGTTGTGGTAAGACTAACAATAATTACAAAAACAGATAAAACATGTGTCCTAAATAAATAAGGTATCCTGTGGTAACATGCCAAGTATGCACAGAAACTCTGATTACTCAGAGAGTTCTAATAGTCACCTATCTAATATTGTTGAAATTTTTTAGCAAAAAATACTTATTTTCATTTTGACAGTCTTTAAATATATATATGTATATTTCTATGTGCTTCAGTTATAATTCTTGAGGTCATACTGTTGCCAGTGTGCAAGTGTTGAACATGGGTAGGGAGGCCTGAGCGGTGGGTGCCAGATTATTGGATGGTCTACTGAAGTGCTGGATTAGAAAAACTATGATATATACAAATAAATGTTGAATAATAACATTCATTAATATCTCTTTCAGCAAATATGGATACCAGGTGATAATGATATTGGAGGTGAAAATGAACCTATAAAAAAGGATAAAGTAGCTGAATTTGAGAAGGTGTTCAACCAACCACCTGTCATACAGTTCCATAATATCTCATTTTATAAAGTCAATGGTATTACCCACCACTACCCTAAGAAGGTAGAGGGCAAAGATGATGATAATTTCAAAATTGTCATTTCACATTATCCGGTTACATACAGACATGTTTTTGGACATCAGGTATTTGTTCTTATTTATATACATATCCTATGTGTTAATCCGGCTTTTAATCTATCTCTGTGCCCAATTTCATTAAATTCTGCCATTTTGGTGTGATTGAGTTACAACCATTCATACATACTCACAAACTCGCATTTATAATATTTGTTATAATATATATCCTCACGCCATCCCACAAGGGTCACCACATCCTTCTGCTTAGCATTAATAACATTAGCAGGTTTTTTATTTATTTTACAGGTTAATCAAGAACTACATCCAAACATATACTTCTGTGCGCATGATCATGAGTCTAAGTATGTGAAACAGAACAAAGACCTCACTAACAGAGAGGGTGTACATTGGCTGCTCCCGGAGCATGGAACCCTGAACGTCAACTTCCGCGACAGTGCTTTGTACGAAGTGTACGTGCCCACTTGCTCCTACAGGATGGGAACCAGCTCAATTGGCTATGGCGCCGCCGTTTTGGGTATGTATCAATACTTTTCACCCCTTTTGAACGACACCACCTCATATTTGAAGACACCTACAGCTAGCTTATTACATTAAATTTCTTTTAACTGCAATTCTAGTTAATTAATAGACATATTACATTCTCTCCCTCTTATCTTCCTTTATTCCCGCAATTCGCCTTAACTCTCCTATTCCTTGCAAGATTAAAAGAGGTAGAGATAAACAGAGTTGCCATAATTTTTTTTTACAATAGACCAGTTAACAATGGTTTTTTGTAAGTATGTATATTTATATAGCTGACAGTTTGTCTCTCTTCTTTCCAGAAAACAACAAGGAAAACATGAGGTATACAGTTCTTTGGTCCCCTACCAGGTTTCCATATTTATTCTTTTATCTAGCCGTCCTGGTAATATTTATAGTATATTTCTTAGTGTTTTATGCGGCCAAGTTGTTCCATACAAAACCGAAACAAACTGGCAAGGCTGATAAAGTACCACTGTTGGAAAGGGTTTAGCATTTAACAATTTAACACCAACGCGCTTAACATACTAACTGCAGGGCTTAGTGCCACAGTCTAGTTAATTCCAGAAGCTACTCGATAGCGTCTTACACATCAATGAGACATGAGTGTGAGATATTTTCTTTAGACTGTTATAAGGACATGATTTACATGCGCTGGTTGGATAAAATGGGATACATTTTAAATTTATACTGCAAGAAACTCGTTACTGACAAGCTGATGGAGCTGCATGGAAGATCAGTCTACGCGCTCATTCCAGACAGTAGGATGAGATTTCAGTCATATTTGTATATTACCATACCATGCTAAGAATCGTTAGATCTTTCGAAAACATTACTCTTTTTGGCTAGGCGCTTGAGGCCGGTTTTTCTAATACAGAAATAAAAAATGATGTCGTATTAGTTTTGAGGCTCATAGCTCTGTAAGATTTAGGAAACGCTGTGGTACAGGGTACACACTGAGATACTTGCATGAACATTCCACTATCGCATTTAATGACATTTTTATGTAAAGAGACTGATACATTTGTATGAAGCGAGAGAGTCAAGTAAATCATTAGTGTGCATAGTTCTAAAGGATTCGGCGTGATGATGAAGATATATAGATGTAGACACACATATAAGTTGATATATTTTAAGTGAACCATTGGTTCCTTTTGATCTTAATACAGCCAATTCAAAATTGGAATACGCGAGACCTGTAGTAATTACAGATAGTGCCATCCACGAAGACGCGCCACCAACTTTTCTTCCAATATGTAAGTGTGCAACCTTCCACAATTTTTTTGTATTCTCGGTAAACACTGTGTGACACGGTACCTATGAGTACACACGCACACTACAATTAAGACAGTCGGGTCTCCCTACTCCCCCCATAACGCGACCTCCTACGACCCGCTACAAATGGTGGGGCGCGTCTTCGTGGATGGAATTATCTATACTCATCATCAGTAGTGATTGAGTACGTGAAGTACTCACAAGACCGTCCACGAGCTGAAGGCTGCTTCAAGGTTGTCTAACATTATATAAATGTGTAACAAAACTGTTCAGTAGTACAAATCGTGACGTATGTTGTAGCTGAGTTTTGTACTACTTGCATATTGTGATAAATAGTTAAGCGTCTACACAATTGTTAGCACATACTGCGTTCTTTGGTGTTGCAAGCTCCATAGGCGGCGGTTACCGGTGGTATACAAGCAGGAGCACTGCATCTAAGCACCTTAGTGGTATAATGACCTGAGATTTTGGTCATCGAACTTTAACCCGAATTATTTAGATTGGCCTATAATTTTTATTTACTGTGGCGCTAGAAGTCATAACATGCGATAACATTAACACGACAGAGATAAGGTTGAACGAGTATGCTTGGCTTGGCTAACTGGTTTTCCTCACCCTCGAGTACAAAGTTGTTTTTTTTATATTTAATTTCCTACTCAAGTACAAAGATAAAAACTTCCCGCCTCTATGATTTTTCTGTTCATTTGTGATGTCATGACCAATGCTCAATGTTGTCATTATAAGTTAGCTCTTGGTTTAGTATTGAGAGCTGGTATTGTTGCTTCTAAATCCAAATATATCACAATGAATAAACCAAAACACATTATGTATATGTTTTGACACATAATTAGTTCTACATTCCAGTGTTTATTATTCAATCTTGAATCATCAATCACTATAAGGCATACGCCATAGACAATCCTCATAAATTTATGGGAGGGAAATATATGGGAGAACCTTGTGGATTGGTGTGAAGATATGATATAGCATACCCAGATTTACTCCTGTTTTATTAAAATATATACATTATTTACACGAGTTTTACAGTCAAGACACATTCCAATTGCCATTAACATTCACATTGTACAGAATTTGAATGTGGAAATGTTTTTATTAAATAAATATTATACACTTATAAATTTATTACCTCAGGCGAAAATGCTGTTTATGTTAATGACATTAGTAACAGAAATGTTTTACTATTTGCATTTAAATATATATTAAACTGTGATTACACCCATTCCAATTACACAAGGCATGGACAACCATACCACTGAATAATATTATATTTATTCCATGATCTATAGACTATAGAGTAAGAACAATTGACAATATCCATAAAATGTGGGGTACAGAATAACCAAATTCTTTAATACAGCTTTGCAAATAACATAGATTTAATTGTATTTTTTAAAAGCTTTAACTTCTTTAAATACCATGACAGAATGGGTTTCCTAAAAGTATTAAAAAACTAATGAACAAAATAACTTTATGATACATTCTTCTATATTTAAAATAAGTTTCGTTTAAAATTATATAGTTTAAAAAATAATTTATTATTTATAAATTTCTGTAAACTTAAGAATTTATACATATTAAGTATTTTCTGTTATTGTTTTGATTTGAATCAATGATAATAATTAACATTGTTGTGTATTAAGTTATTGTTTCATTTTCGTTAATTATATATTTAAACAAATATTTTAATAAAGATTATTTATATTTTAATATGCAGTTTATCTAAAACCACAGCAAATGTAGTTGTAACTATCATGTACATATTTAGTATTACAAAAGTCATGAAACTAGGAGTAAGCAGTGTCCTAATAGTCAAGTTGATGGCACCGGTGAGTAAATTTGCAATTAAAAAGTATAATAATCCATTTGCATTGATGTCTGTTAAGATGTGTGGTACTTGGAAATGCAGTTTCTCATTGTCATAAAATAATACTTCAAAGAAATACAAAACTGTTAGAACTGTCACCAAGTAAGCTTCCAAATGTATGCAATAGCCTGCATTTGCTAGTACTCTTGAAGCTGGTCTATGTTTATCAATGTAATATGTCAATAACCAAAGAAAAATAGACCCTAATCCAAAAGCCATTTGCATTCTATATCTTGACACAGTTTTATCACTTAATACCTTCTTTATATAAGCAGCAAACAGGTATAAAGATACATAGCCCAATGAAGAAGATATGCCTTCTCTATTAGCTGTTATAATATTGTTTCGAGGTTCAGAACTGAATACCCAGTCTTGTAAACCATAGTATAATAATAGCTCATGTAAGACAAGTATTAAGGCATTTACCGTCCATGTGTTGGTGAAACATGATAAAAGAATGCTTGAAAGAACCTTACAAACTGCCAAGGTAAGGAAGAAATTCCAATGTACACCATATTCTGTAATATGCTGCTGGTAATCTAGTTGTTTAACTGATATAAACCTTGCAATGCCAAGAAATATAAGTATAGAAACAAACTTAATGTTACTTCTAATAATTTTAACATAGTTATCACTTTTCAATTCCTTATGAACTAAGCCACTCATTAACATGAACAGCCCTACTCCTGTGTCCATCAAGCTATATCCATACTGTTCAGTCTTAGCTAAGTCTCTGGGATAGTCTCTGAAATCTACAGCAAGTATTGAAAAGACTGTAATTAGATATGTCAATCCTCGCAGACAGGATACTGCTTGTATTCTGTTAGTTTTAAATCCATTTTTGAGCATAAATGTGTTTTTTAACCTTGAATATTGCTGGAGAAACTTAATCAAAAGTAAGATATTAATTATTAGGTTTAATAAGTAAACGTAAGGGGATAAAACAGTGTGGATAGTTATGAGTGGTAGTACTATGACGATATATTCGTAAATATACTGACGTATCCCAAGTTTCTTTGGTGTAATGCAGATGTACAGTGAACACTGTACAGTGAAACATATACACATGAACGTGTGAAAAGCTGATGAGCCGTGATTGTTCTGCATAAACGATTCATGGTACTGCTTATAATCTCCTGAGGACATGTTCAACAGCTCTTCGTAAGGCAACATGGGGTTTCGTCTAAGGTTTTAGTCGGAATAGGAACCGCGTTAACGCTGCTCTATTCTACGAAACGTGGCTACCAATTATGAATGTGTTTTTATTTCTGCACAAACATTAATAAACAGAGCCTAACTTATATATTACATCGCAACTAATATATATTTGTGTACATTAGGATTTTTCATATCAATTCAATCTGTCAAGAAAATATCATAATAAATCAATGTCAGCGTAAGGACTGTCACACTTTGACATATGCGACAGATAAATAAAGATAAATAATGTACTATAATAAATACCCACTCTTTGTAGTTGTTTGTTAGCTGAAAGAAAGGTAAAATTAACGTAATCCGTGTAACGGATCATGATTATGTTATAAATTGTCGATAGACGTTATTCCGTCTTTGTGAATTCGTTGGCGTCATAATCATGCATGGGTTTTTTTAACTTCTTATTATGACAATGTGACCTACGAACTGTCTACAAACGAAGCGCCTCATATTGGCAGTTTGACAAATTACTTGTTGTTTGTGTTGTCAAAGAAAATAATACCCATTATTATTTTTACTGAAAATAATATGTAAAATGGTAGCAATTCAATTCATTGCTGGAATGTGGAATGGATCCAAAAATGCGATACATGATTGTTGTTTTATATAATGATTTCAAGAATAACATAACATATTATAATCTTAATCAAAAACATAACAATAAACAAATCAAAGCAGGCCTGTCGATTCTTTCTGCTTTTTTAACACCTTAATAATAGTGAGTGTGATGAGATGAAAGCTAATATTTCTAAATCAAATACTAATCGTTCACAAGGTCAGAACAGTATTAAAAAGATTATCAGCAATTCTAGAACCAAACCTGCCATATCAAATCCAAGTAGTAATTATTCTAACAATCATGACATTAATAAGACATCTTTTTGTTCTGGTCTCAAACATATCAGTACTGAAAGTACTTATGAAGTAGCATCGCACGATTCTTCTGAATCTAGACAATATATGGAAATCCCTCCTCAAGATGTAAATAAAAATGAAAATAGTCAGCTTATGTCAGTTATTTCGGACAAGCATGAAATTTCTACTTCTGATGTTATTGTTTCAAATTCAAGCTTTAGACATGGAAGGTCGAGAACATCTCACAAGCTCTCGAGTAGCAGCTTCAGACCTTGCGACAGTGTTAATAAGAAACAACACCACGGAATCATTACTGGTGATGAGCTTATAACTGTGAGCCATGCTGCCAGTAATATATCCAATAAAACTTATATACGAAATGGATCTAATATTTCGAATAGACAACTAAAGATAAGACCTGCTAGTTGTGGCGGCAGTAAAATTTCAAATAAAAAGATCATTAATCACGGATCAATTATCTCTGGCAACAAATCAATATGTGTCAGCCCTACTATTAGCTTAAAAACAAGTAAATGCAATTTACAATACCTTTCTACTATCGTTTACATAAAGTCTATAGATGATAATCCTGCCGAAACGAACCTAAAGACGGAGAGTAATCTTCATGATGAATCTTCTATGTCAGGAAATAACCCTGACATTGTAAGCCCTGCTGATAGTAACACCACAATATGGGGTGGGCTACATGGATCTATTATTTCTACGAAAAAGCAAATGGCCCCTGGCCTTGATAACACTTATCAAAATAATCTGGAACATGGTTCAAAAAATTTTGGGAATAAGCTAAGAGAAGCAAGTCCAAGTGGCAGCAATACGACTAATCTGAGCAACATACATCATCTCGCTACTAACTCTTGTATTAAGCCAAGAGCTTCTAGTCCATGCCATAGTAATGTGACAAATCGAAGTAATCCACATGAAGATTCTTCAATTCCTACCAATGAGCTAAGAGCTACAAGTTCTAGTAATTTGAATAATCTGAGTTATATTCCACATGAGTCTACCACTTTTGATAATACATCCAAGTATAGAGCGCCTAGCCCTTCTGTTAGTAATGTGACAAACTGGAGCAATGCACAAAAGGAATCTAATCTTTCTGTCAATAAGCCAAGAGAGTCATGTCCAACTGCTAGTAATACTTCAAACTTGACCCCTTTGCAACAGGGGTTAATAATTAATGACAATAAGTCTAAATATTCGATTTCCGATAATACTCACGACGTTGATAAATTGCATGATATGAGTACGAGTAATAAACTTTTAAGTTCGCTGTCTCCAGATGAAAATAAGAAGTTGCAGCTACCCTTGTGTAACTTTTCTCACAATTATACTGTGTCCAATAATCCCAGTTGTACTACGAATGTATTAAGTACTACAGATTGTAATACATCTAAAACCAAATGGACATGTCCTAACAACAGCGATTCTACTACTGTTGAAACGGCACTATGCATAATTAAACAAACAAAGGTACATTTAATCAAAATAAAACGCAAGATACAAAATGCATTCAGAAGAATTAAAAAGAAACAAAAAACTTCCAATAATACGTGTAACTCGAAACAGAATGTAGCTAAAACCAAATGGTCTTGTCCTAATTTCGGTCCATGTAACGAACCACCAGTTAAACTGAAAAACACTAACAGAATGGGAAAATTACTAGAATTTTGCAAAAACAATAAATACTTACAAAATATTCCTATTATCAAACAAACTCCTACAAATAACAAACAATATTCAGACTCTTATGAATCTAAAACCAAATGGTCATGCCCTAACTTGGGTCCCTGCAATGAAACACCTAGACCAGAATCGAAACGGACTACCCTAAAAAAAGTAATAATAGATTATTTGAAAAAAAAGAAGAGGTCCATCGTGGTCAAAATAGATGAAGGGTTAAGAAAAGTCAAACAGACTAAAAATCATGGAATATCTCCGAATCCTACATTAACAATTCACGAAGAATCCAAGGCGTCTAAAACTAAATGGCAGTGTCCTGAAATAAGTGTCAGTAATGAGACTCCTAAAGCGGTGCCGAAGACTACAAAAATACAAAAACTATTAAAACGTTTGAAAAAGTTTAGGAAATTCACGGTGAGAAAAATTAAAATATATTATCGAAGAAGCAAAGTGATGAATACAATTTCATATGATTTGTGCAACAAACATATTTCTATACTACGCCAAAAGTTTTCAAAGTTTCGAGAGACTGTAAGGCAGATACAATTAAATAAACAAAAACTGTCAGCGCCCAAAACTAAAAGAAAGTCTAAGAACATAATATTAAAGCGCAGTGCTGAAAATACAAAGAAAATAAAAGCTGAAATCCCGGAAAAGCGTTCTAAAGATGTTGCTGAAACCTTTCAACCAGCAGCCGCTAGTTCTCCGCCAGTCACCGAAGTCCCTGTAATAATTACCGATGTTCCTCCACCAACAGCTGAAATCCCTCCACGAGACATTCCTCAGTCAGCTGATACTATTGTGCCATCCGACGA
This sequence comes from Drepana arcuata, assembly GCA_016069955.1. Taxonomy (NCBI): domain Eukaryota; kingdom Metazoa; phylum Arthropoda; class Insecta; order Lepidoptera; family Drepanidae; genus Drepana; species Drepana arcuata. The sequence goes on along the minus strand of JACCPG010000657.1, from coordinate 89,102 downwards.
TATTAACCAACCAGTAGACACAATTCCTCCAAATAATGAGAAAACTCAAATAAAAAAACAGAGGCAAAAACCCCCCAAGGCTAAAACGGAAAAGCCTAAAAAAGTTAAAGTGGCTAAAGTTAAACAGGAAAAGAATAAAAAAGTTAAAGTAGCTAAAGTTAAACAGGAAAAGAAGTCAACACTTTACGAAGTTAAAAGATCGGAGCAGTTTCTGAGAGACAGAGATTGGTTTAAAGAGGAATATTTGCGTCATATCGGGGTCCCACAAAAAGAGTTTAGATCTGAGTCAGGACTTGAGAGAAATGCTCTATCAGAACTCAAGGATCAGCGGATCCAGTGTATTACGGAGCGTCTATTCTATAGAAAACCGGTGAGAGATTTTAACTAAGATTGCAAACGAATACTTTGTATATGCGCGATGGATTCGCCATCTGTCTAAAAGTGGGTGCGTGGGTACTACCTATATACCCCTGCCTATCCCTTCTATATACTTTGTATACGTTTCTCTATTGTACGAACCCTGAATTTTTCTTACGAAGTAGGAATGTTATCACAACAAAATCTTGTCGATTTAAAATGTGTGCGCTTACAGTGAGATCAGGATGTATTATGAGAACGCTGCAGTGCTATTCAAATGCTGGTGTTAATTGGGAGGATTTGACCACGTAAATGCTGATTAGCTGAATCGTGTACAATATTAGATCGAATGCTTTGTTTCAGGTACTGCATGGGGCAAATGTAACGAATGTGGACTTCAGGAATACACCCCTTGCGAGTCGATGCATTTGCCCCGAGCGGAACTGTACTTGCTACCTCAAGAGGAGTGCGTTATCCTACAGAAAATTCTTCATGCCTTATGGTGAGTACATCGTTCCTAATAAATGTGTAAGTATAATATATAGCTACACAATCGATTAGGGAATCTTTCAAAAATGTGTTGCTCTCCTCCAAGAAATCATAGCATTAGTGATAAGAACATCACGAAAATTGCCTACAGCAGAGGGAATCGTTCGTCTTTTATCTTTACTTTAAAGTAGGCAAAGTTTTAAAGGATTAAACACAAATAGGCTGGGAGATCCATTTGCTGGTGAAGCTTAATTTGGCCTCGATTCCGTTTAGCCTGACGTTATACGGTTAAAAAACTCGAATGATAATTATAATAAATCATTGTACTCATTTCCGATTTCAGCTATTCCATTTCACTACATTTGGAAAGCAATTCTACACGTGGCCCCATGCATGCACGTAAATGGACGTAACTCACTGGTGCCAAAACTCGCTAATAAATGTTCTCAAGAGAGTGCATTGTACAACAGTCCGAAGGGGATTAAAATGTGTATGTTCAAGATAACTTCTTACCCATTTGTTCTTTGAATTACAGGTTTTCATTTGAATCTAGAATTTAGTTCGATCTTGTAACAATATGAGTACAATTGCTTTAGTCGATTAACCCAAAAATTTACTATTGAAAACTAATTATCTCGTTGCAGTGAAACTAGGTGGCCCCCAATTTTGTTTGTACGGCTGTAAAGGTTACTTCATGGCGGGCAGGACCTTTTTGTAAGTGACCTTGACCTTCCATATTTCACCAGTAGTTTATTTATTTTATATACGTATAAATAGGATAGCTGTAGCTAGTCATAGTCTGCTTTTGTGTTCAAAAGATGGCCCTATTCAAAAAGGTCAATAAAAAAAGTCAATGAAGGCGAGTATGCATGAAGTGACTGATAAATGTGGATGAAGTGAAAGAGTTCTCTAAGTCTGAAGAGAACTGGCACTCTACCTACCCCGTAAGGTACTCGGCGTGATATGTATGTAAAAAACCCGCGCGTTGTCAGTGATGTTTTGAACTTGTAAAGCTAAATCATAAGATTAATTAAGTTCATGAGCCCGAGCCGTGGTGGCCGAGTGGTTCGAGCAGTTGCCTGCGACGCAAAGGTCGCAAGTTCGAATCCCGACTGTACCAATGAGTTTTTCTGAACTTAAGTACAGTGATTAGTAACACCACGAGCTTTACGGTGAAGGAAAACATCGAGAGGAAACCTGTATACGTCTGAGAAGAAATTCAAAGGCGTATGTATAGTCGTGCTTGAGTAACGGCGATGGACTCGCCATCTGTCACTTTGGCACCTAATATACCTCTGGCGGAAAAGTGGGTGTGTGGGTATTACCTATACACCTCTGCCTACCCCTTCGGGGACCATTGTGGGAGGGTGTGAGGATATATTATATTATAATTAAGTTCATAATCCTTTAGGATACGACGAGGAGGTGGCAGTGCGAAAGTCGTGTATGCAAAAGTAAGATAACATTACGCATATACTGAATAGTTAATAAAACTAGTTTAGTGATTGTTCTATATAGTGCCATCCACTAAGACGCGCCCCACTATTATTCTTCCTTATAGTTTATAGTGTACTAGCTGTGCCCGCGACTTCGTCGGCGTGGACGGCTTTTAATCTTTCGTAAAAATGTTTTTTTTTTCAATAAATAGTATCCTATGTTACTTCTAATACCTCCAAGAATATGTGTACAAAGTTTTATAGTGATCTCTTAAGTAGTTTTTACGTGAAAGCGTAACAAACAAACTTACATTCACATTTATAATATTAGTAAGGAATGTGCAAACTACCACTAATGTTTGAGTATTATCGGTACTCCCAGATTACTTATGAGTGCACACGCACACTACAATTAATGGACTCGGATCAAACTCCTGTAAACTAGAGATTAGTGGGGCGCGTCTTCGTGGATGGCACTATCTGTACACATACCGAATTTGAAATACTTAGCTTTAAACCTAACTTTGGCTTAACCCTTCCAGTATAGGACAGTGATATGGTTTCAATTAAGCAAATAATATTGAGTTTAACTGTTATAAAAACAAAGATGATTTTACTAAAACTATGTTTGTTCTGCAGAAGAAAAAGGGTATGCCTTCAATGCCCATTGATACAAATGTCACTATTTGTGACTACTACCACTGCACAGGTGAGTTGTACGCGGTTTCAGTGAACACTTGTTTTAACTTGATTTCATTGGATGGAGATTTTTTTTTTTATACAACAAGAGTGGCAAACAAGCATACGGCCCACCTGATGGGAAGCGGTTACCGTAGCCTATTTACGCTCACGATACCGAAGTATCACTTGCGCGTTGCCACTCTGTGTTCGGAGAGTTACAGTGTGATGGCAGCATAATGGGTTTAATCCCTCTGCTTCCAACACAATGTAACAATCCTCCCTCTCCCCAAGCAGCTGATAACTGGAAACCTTATTCACCGCGTAGGAACACAACACAAAAAATTGTGTTATTTGGCTACGGACTTCTGTAAGGTGGAGGTCCTGCCCCAGTCGGGCGGCTCCAAATTCGAACGGGAAACCCGTTATGCCCTACCTCTCTTAAATTTTTTCTGAAATAAAATATAATATCCTATGGTAATGCATACGATATAGTGCTATAAGAGATGAATATTAATTACCTACCCACAACGGTCTCCGAAGGGGTAGGCATATAGGTAGGTGTGTAGTACCCACACACCTAAATTTCGCCAGAGATATATTTTAGGTGCCTTCGTGACCGAGGACGAGGCCATTGCCGTTTAATTGCTTCTCAGACGTATGCAGGTTTCCTCGCAAGTTTTCCGTAACCGCAAAGCTCGTGGTGTGACTAATCACTGCACTTAAGTTCAGAAAACTCAGTGGTATAGTCGGGATTCGAGCTTGCGATCTGTGTGTCGCAGTCAACTACTCGAACCACTCGGCCACCACGGCTGTAATCTATCTCTGTGCAAAAAAAATAATTGACATTCGTTTAGACGTTCTGGATTCTTGGTCCGTTTGAATCCGTCAGGTTGAATTCCGTCTGGTGCGTTTGTACAAAAAATTTTCTCGCAAACTTTTGCATTTATAATATTAGTAGGAATGTTTTACACTTATTCTAAGATAACGCGCAACAAGTTAATTCGTATATTTGTTATTAGTATCGTAGTTATCTATCTACCAGTTGACAATTCACATCATAATCGATGCAACTATAAGAGATTTCCCGATACCAACACACTGATGGACGAACGTTATTTTCATATTACAAACAGACTTGTATTACACTAGCTGTGCCCGCGACTTCGTCCACGTGGAATTTAATAAAAAAAAAATGTTTCTAAAATAAAAGTAGCCTAAGTTACTCCTTTTTATACCAGCTATCTTGTCAATGAAAGTTCCATCAAAATCGGCCCAGTCGTTTCAGAGATTAGCCGGAACAAACAAACAGACAGACAGTCAAAAAATTAAAAAAAATTTTTTTGATGTATGTACTGTGTATACATCCATATGCATATAATAAAAATATTTTAATATTACACAGTCACTCCTATTTTATTTATTTGTATAGATTTAGACGTATAGATGAAGAGTGTGATGTGAATTATATTGCTAATGCATTTGACAAATTTGTAGTGAGCACGCAGACGACCTTCACGCCGAAAGGAGAGCTGGTCTACGGCGAGATTGTGCGCACAATATACGGGGCTATAGGCGAGGGCGTCTTCAGAGACCTCTCGGGCACCAAGCTGGAGCTCTCTGCCTACAAACAGTGAGTTGACTCACTTGACTGAGCACCCTACTAATATTATAAACTAGGCATGCCAGGTCTCACTCGCGTACAATTTGATTTCACTGGTAGGATTCACTAATGGGTTACAAAGGATAGGCAGAGGTTCATCTGGTCCAGTGGTAAGAGCTCCTGACTGCGAAACTTGAGGTCGCGGGTTTTATTCCCGCTGAAGGCAGACATTGTGTGATAAACACGAGTATTTGTACCTTAGTCATATGTCCTATGTATTTATATATATCTATCTAGATAATTGTCCAGTTACCATAACACAAGCTTTGCTTAATTTGGAGGTGTGCCAATTTGTTTGTTATTGTCCCCAGGATATATTAGATACCCACACACATTATTATTATTAGTGGGTATTACCCATACACCTCTGCCTACCCCTTCGGGGACCCTTGTGGGAAGGCGTGAGGATATATATATATATATTAGATAGAGGTGTGTAATGTAGCATACTCTTTTCCGCCGGAGATATATTTAGGTGCTAGCGTGCCAGATGGCGAGTCCATCACCGTTTCTCCGCACTATTATATGCTCTATATATTATATTCTAACTGCCTACCCCGTTAGGGACTCGGCGTGATGATATGTATGTATTATATGCTCTTATTATTTCTTGTTTCAGTGAACCACGTGTACCCTGTGCAGTAAATATCGACAATATTCTACATTACAATGTGTAAGTACCTCTGGCGGAAAGTGGGTGTGTGGGTATTACCTATACACCTCTGCCTACCCCTTCGGGGACCCTTGTGGGAAGGCGTGAGGATATATTATTATTATATTTATTATTATTATACAATGTGTAAGTATATAGCTTTCGCCAAACCACGTGTGTTTTCCTTGAATGTTACTTGCATGGTTTATTGTATTTTGTATATTTTTTAGAATCAAGCAGCGGCTATCGAACTGGAAATGCGGCCTGTATTCATCAATAAGTGAGAGTTGTCTTATTTTATTAATTACTAGCGGTCCGTCCCGGCTTCCCACGGGTGGACATATTTTTTTTTATAAAAGAAAAAATAGCCTGTGTCACTTAGGGTGAATGTAATGTAGCTCTCCAATGGTGAAATAATATTTCAAATCGGCACAGTACTTTTGAGACAATTCGTTACAAACATACTTGCATACAAATCTTTCCTCATTATATTATTAGTATAGATTTAAGCACAACAGACATGATATTAGCAATATCTTAACATTACGTGTTAAAATTCTAATGTAGCTGTATTTTCCTTCACTCTAAAGCGTTACAAATTAACAGTAATTTAACTTAAGATCAGGAAAACTGATTTGTATATAGCGTGGTTCACATCAGCAGACTTGACTTGAGGTGACACGGCCGTCATTACGCTATATGTATCTATTTTTTTTTCAAACCATCCAGGGACTAATAAAAACATACACACAAAATTACATCCAAATCGGCCCAGCCGTTTAGGAGAAGTAAAGTGACGAACACACGTACAGAAGATTTTGTCTCACGGCGATATGTACATACATAGGATGTATCACATCACAAAATTTTTAAACTGAATATCGTTTTTTTTTCAGGAAAGTCTGGCACATGTTTGAAGTAAGTGAAATTGGTTTTTACTGCCTACCCCGTTAGAGTCTCGGCGTGATGATGAAGGAATGAATGAATCAATGAAATTGGTTTTTAATTCTAAAATAACTCTTTTATTCGTTTCAGGGAAGGATTCACAGAAACGCCGCGCGATCCAGGTAATAGTGCACCACTCGGAACGATATCACTGAAGACTTTAGACGATCCTTCAGCAAGATGTTTGAAGCCATGCAGAAGCCTAGGAAAGAGCAAACTTAAGAAGTCTAGTGTATCATTCGGAGATATGATAGACAAAGACTTGGAGCTTACCGAAGTTATCGGAATAGGAAAAAACAGAGCTATAAGAATTAAAGAAATAATCGGTGATGGAATAGACAATAATGGTAATATCAGTAAAACTATATCCAATGAGACAAACACTGGCATAAATCCAGACGAAATTACAGAACAAACAAACGTTGTACAAGAAAAGGATCCTATTAAGACAGATGAACTGAAATCAGATGTAAGAGATAGCGTACAATGCTTAACACCGCTTGCAAGGCTTTCTAAGATTACAGACGAAATTATGAAGTGGATGTTTCCAGCTGAGCCACTAAATGAGCAAGAACCACACGGTTTTGAATACTCGGTTAGTTCATGTCAAGATGGGTCAAAGCAGACAGGAGAGAAATTGGCACCTTGCGTTAACATACCAAAGCCTGAAAGCATGCCTTTATCAGATAAATTGCAAAATGATGTATTAATATTTGATAATCAAGATTCTACACCTCAAGCTACTGTCGAAGATAAAAAAGACGACGTAACTAATAGTACCACTGAAGCCCAAGGAATGGAACTCATTAGAAATGATGTAGCGTCGATAAAACCGCCTCAACATTTGGACTTAGGAGCTAAAGAAATGCTTACTACTGAAGAATATGTGGAACGAACTCTGTGTAAGCCTCGCAGCGACGGAACGTGTGGGCCGATGATAAAAGAAATTCCGTTAACCAAAATAATTTGCCCTCATTGTAGGTCTTACAAACTAGATACTAGTCTATACAAGACAGTTCATACGGCAAGAAATCTAAGCAGCAAAGCTTCTGCTCATAATAAAGACCTGATTGTATTCATACCTGATTCTAAATTAACTACGGCACCAAATGTTGAAAATAAGCAAGAAGATATTATCAAAACGGACATCCAGGAATCTGTGGCATCAAACATTCCCAGTGATGTGAAAATGGAAAGCGGAGAAACAAACCTGGAATGCAAGCAAACACCCATAGTTGAAGATAAGGAATTAGAAAACTCTCCCAATAAATCTGATTTACAAGCCCCAAGTGCACCACAATCAGAGGCAATAGTAACTAATGAAGAATATATAGAACAAACTTTATGTAAACCCCGCAGCGATGGAACCTGTAGACCCTTAGTAAAAGAAAAACCATTAACACAAATAATTTGCCCTCATTGTAGGTCATATAAACTTGACACAAATTTATACAACACAGCTTCTACTGTGAAAGATAATACAACAGATATTAAAGAAAATTTGGAAGTACTTAATCCACTGATGACCGCTCAAAACGAGCTCGACTTGCAAAGTAATGTGAATGAAAAAAATCAAGAAACTAGGCAAGAACAAGTAAGGGAAGACTTGCCACTCCGACGTGAATCTTTTGATTTAGATAAAACAAAAAATTCTAATGAACAGTGTTGTAAATTTAACGAACAAGGGGCTTTACCTGCAACTGAAAGTAATTTAGACAACGATGATGAGATCCCAAAACCTATTGATGTAAAAGATGACACTAAATGTAGTAATGAGGTAACTAAATCTGAACAGAACAATGCTTCGAATAAAGTAATTGCAAATTCTATATGTGGGCAAGGAGCTGAAGTCGATCTGAATATCATAAAAGTTTCTTCAAAAGATGTAACATCATCTGAAATAGATCGCAAAGTGTGTAATACCAATTCAACAACTAATAAAATAAATCAAGAGACCAAGCAAGAATCTTGCAGATTTTATAACAGTAAAGGCTTAACTTTACTCACATTCAATGATCCAAATATGGCCAGCCCCGAGGGATCTCAAGTTTATATAAATGCTACTAAACCACAATCGAAAGATAAGGAATCTGAGCTTATTATCAATAAACTGTGGCATGTTGATAACAATGAATCAACCGAACGAAATAATAGTAAACATAGCAAAACATCTACATTCTCCGAAATGCTTAAAAAGTTAAGAGGAGGAACCAAAATTGATGTAAAAACCTCTGTTCAGTCAAAGAACAGTAATAAGCCTTCCGAGGTCATGATTGAGAAAACATCTTATGAGAAATATGATGAAATTATAGACAAAGAAAGTAAAGCACATGATATTGTGACTATGACAAATATGAGTGTGGATCAAATTGTGGTTAATAGGTCTAGGGAAAATGATAATCCAACAATAGGTCAAATGGAGGAAAATACTGATCAAAATGCGAAGAAAGAACCTAGTGTTGAGACCAAAGCAGTAACTGAAAAGATATCGGAGCCCAAATATTCGCGAAAATCTGAAATGAGTGGGTATAGATATTATTACTAATGATATTGTACAAAAGTTGTTCTGTATCAGGAGTTATTTTATTGCGAATTTTGTGATGGAAACTGTATAAAGTAATTTGATACCTATGTATGTTATTAAAAGCCTCACCCAATTTGGAATTGTTCTGCGTCTTTATAGCTGAACCTACAAATATTAAAAAGTTTAATTTCAGGTGCAAGGTAAATTAAGGAAATGGTATATGGAGAAATAATACTGGCGAGCGAGCAGTCCGAGCACTATATCAAAGAAGTATTACTTGCCTGTTTTTTTATATTGAGGGTACTGATCAATTCGCATTCTCTAATATTGAAAAGTTTTAAGCTAAGGCAATCTCCTATATTAAGAAACATTATATAGACATAAATTTACACATAAAAGCCGTGGTGGCCGAGTGGTTCGAGCAGTTGCCTGCGACGCAAAGGTCGCAAGCTCGAATCCCGACTGTACCAATGAGTTTTTCTGAACTTAAGTACAGTGATTAGTCACACCACGAGCTTAACGGTGAAGGAAAACATCGAGAGGAAACCTGCATACGTCTGAGAAGAAATTCAAAGGCGTATGTATAGTCGTGCTGGAGTAACGGCGATGGACTCGTCATCTGTCACGTTGGCACCTAATACCTATACCTCTGGCGGAAAGTGGGTGTATAGGTATTACCTATACACCTCTGCCTACCCCTTCGGGGACCCTTGTGGGAAGGCGTGAGGATATATATTTTTATATATATAGACATTAAAATCAACTGGCGTGATTGTAAAGATGAAGAAAGGCATGTTACGTTGGTTTGGACACATAGAAAGGATGAGTGAAGAAAGATTGACGAAACACATATACAAAGCAAAAGTGCGTGCAAGAAGAGGCAGAGGAAGGCCACGTTCCAACTACCTGGATCAAATAGATCGGACTCTCAAGGACGGGAACGTTAAGAGTACTCGAAACCGACGAGCATGTATGAAGAGACTGATGAATGTGGACGAAGCGAAAGAGGTATATAAGTCTAGAGACAACTGGCGCTCTATACTCTCTGCCTACCCCGTTAGGGACTTGGCGTGATAATATGATGATGATGATGATGAAATGTAAAAAAAAACCATCTATGTATCTAATAAGCATATCATCCAGCCAATATAAAGTATGCATATATGTATGTATGGAGAGCATATTTGTATAGTAAATCCAGACAATTCATTAATCATAAACTAGACAGAAATGCAGCTACTCCACTAGCTTTACTACACTGAACAATTAACACTGAAAATTCTCTAGAAATTTAGAGAGTTCTGATGTAATAATTCTTCTCAGGTGAAAAGAAACTTGTTAAAACTATCATGTTGCTTACTGCAGGCCGCTTATTTGGTAATATGATTTAAAACACAACATCCAAATTGACAATATATGTCACCTTTTGAGATTAAAGTGCCTTTTTATAGGTACTAAATAATAAATAGAAATAGAATGATCTAAAAAAAAGCGTAATTTTGTGGACCGTACATAGATAATGTTTAATAAATCTTGCGTGAAAGGAGAGAAATATTGGAACAGAAAGTATTTCAACAAAAAAATAAGCCGTAAAATCCTTAGTGCAAAAATCCATTGTGTAAATCTGTATAGATTTAAGTTTAAAGCTGTTTTGGGATTAACTGCTGTTGTCTTGTTTGCTTACGTGTACATCTTGTCGCTCTTCTTCCAGCATACTCTGTCTCACTTACTCATCGTAACATTAAGTAGTTTGCACATAACTTCGTGCTATCAACACTTTAGCATCCTACAATTCTTCTACTTACTGGTTCTAGTTTTTCTTTCGGATGTAAATAGGGAAAAGTCTTCTGAAAGTACACTTTTGATTGGTCAGGTATTGTTATATGTACTCCATATTACTTATTATACATATGTATGTATTGAAAGTAATAAATATGTATTTTTTTTATATATTTATATAGAGTCGCCAAAACGTGTTATATCAAAAGTGGGTCACTTTAAGGAATTATGCAAAGTTAACAACAGAAAGATTTCTAATTTATTTCTTGAAGAAATTCAAGAGATCTATTTTCAAAGTCTATGAAAGCATTAAAGATTTAATGGAGTATTGTAAGTACTAACCACATTTCATGTAGCTCATTTGTTTATATAGGAAATTATGTATATATATAAATGGTGTTTTTATATACATTTCAGTCACTAAAACAGAAAAGTACGAAGATATGTTGAATATGAATAATTACGAAATCCTCAATGAAAGCTCAAGTGATGTACTAATGTACGATGTCGCAAAATATTGTGAAGATGTGAGTTGTTATGAAGATAACACCTGTTTTGACATTAACCATAAGGCCAATATTGAAATGAATATCCTTAACATGACAGAAAGCAAATGTACATACTCATATATGCAGAGAAAGTCATTTTTTCATATTCATCGAAAGAGAAAGAAAATTAAAACAGTTTCTATCGAGCCAACGGATGGTCCTACAAAACCCCTGATATATCTAGTATACTACTGCAAAGTTATTCCTACAAACAATTTCGTTATTGAATCCAATGTTAGCTTTACGACTTCTAAACGTAATATGACCACTAGTATTTCAAATTCCATAAACACTAAAAGACCAGTGTACAAAATGGACGAGAGTGGTGGATCTGCAGTATGGTTAGATGAAAACAAAATGCCTGTTAAAGATTTTGATATAATCGCAAGTAAACTGAGTGCCATCAGTAATAGTTCTGACGTAGGACCAGACCAATGGGATAGCGTCAAAAGCAATTTCAAAGGATTAAATACAAAAGCTGTAAAACTGGCAAAGGCCACGACCAAAAGGGTGCTTAAGAAAATCCCGTGGCTTCAATCCAAGTCGTATGTAATATATGACGCGCCAACGATAGCTCCGGTCCCACGGCCAGTGAAAGTAGCTCCTTATCGTCCACCTAAGGTGACTCTAGCCTCCGCACATACGGAAAAGATGTGGTTTAAGATGGAATATGAAAAGCACATAGGAGCACCGCCAAACGCAGGGAAGAATCAAAAATCACGGGAGGGAATGATCAACGAGGCAGTCAATTCGCTCAGGTGTTGCGGGCGCTACCAGTTAGTTTGGGAACGATGTTCTTATAAACCTGCGGTATGTGGAGCTTTTATTTAGAGGCGTTGCTAGGTTACTGAATATATTTATATATACATACCTACATACAAATTTCTTCTGTACGAGTGTATGACACTGAACTCCTCCTAAGTAATTTTAATGAAATTCTGTGGGTCTTCAGGTGGATTCGAGAATGGGTTAGATTTAATCTTGGACCTGATAGGTGGCGTTCGTGTTACAAGAAATTTATTTTTTTCACCCAAGTGAAGTTGGGCGCGACAGCTAGTGTTATCAAAATATTTAGGTTAAATGCGTTGCCAACATTAGTATAGTACATAGAATAGTACTGTATGCACGTAATTTAATCAATTTCTGAAAATGGCAAGATTTTCAGCTAGTTCTGGATCAGGGTCCGATTGCTTCCTGAGCTTGAGGGCCCGGTGTATATTCAGTTTTAAGTAGGCCCAGTAAAAAGTTAAAACCATCGAGTAATTACGTTATTATGTCAATATCTTCTCTTTTATATAAATTTCAAGGTACCTATAAAACCGTTACAACCTATTGACTGGCAGAAAGCACCGCTTGCTTTGAAATGCATTTGCCCCAAGGCAGAGTGTATATGCAAAGGGAACACGCTCTTACCGAAGACGAAGATACCATTCGGTATGTCTTTGACATAATTAAATTTACTGATTAAGTAAGTATCATCACCCCAAGTCCCTCACGGTGTAGGCAGAGAGAATAGGCTGCCGGCTATCATTTAGAGCACTTAGTTTGCATTTTACATTCATCAGTCTCTTCTAAAATCTTCATGCTGTCGCAGTTTAGCTAATAATAATAAATGTCGTAAAGTTATTACTTTCTGTTTTCTACATACGTACTAAAAGTAACTTTAAATCCAGTATTTCGTCATGATTACGGCGGTATCCACGAGGTTCTCAGTTGTTGCGGGCTCTATCGTCCGAAGCCTGCCAAAGCCTTCCCTGAAAAACTGCTCAAAGCCGTTAACGAAGAGTCACATTTTTATAAGTCTCCCGAGGGAAGGACATTGTGTAAGTTTTTTAATTTAATTTTATTTTAGGTTTAAGCGAAAAGCTAATATTCTCCTGGCGTAATGTTGAGCATTATTTGCCACCGGGTTAAATGTTACAAATTACATTATTAGAATTTGGAACGAGCTTTTGATTTTGTCTCGACATTGGACATTCATGATCCTCTAAATTTAGCAGAACTCTAATACACGGATGCTTCTAACGAGTTGAACTAATTATTCTTGATGATCACCGCAGTGGAAGAAAAGGGTCCGGAGTTTTGCATGTCCGGCTGTGTACACTTCTTCGCTTCCAACAAGAAAATGACGAAAAAGTATGATTTTAAATTATTAACATTAAAATAGGCGTTTAAATTGAAAAAAAAATCTAACCTACTATCTACTGTTCTCGGGCTTCCGTAGCTAAATAGCAAAAAAAACACTTAAATTGTTTCTGTCTGTCCGTCTGTGTGCCTTAGTCAAATTACGTCGAATTACGCACGTCACCATGCAAAAAATTATATAAATATGACATGTTTACATTAGTTGTGTTAGGTAATTGCTATAGTAAATATATCTAAGAAGTCTCCGTCCTAATTTTCAAATTATGTTGTGGAACATAATAGTTAACTACATATTTCATTTTGGAACCGTCGAATGCTCGTTTTGCATTTGACACTTTAATTAATTGATCAGAAACTTTATAAACATCTGCATTACGTCCCATTCTTATGGAGTTTCTAAGTTATCGCTTGAATACTTGCCCAGCTTGGTCCAAGAACTGAAGAAGAAGAAGCAGGAAATGCCACCGCCACCGCCGCCGCCCAAACCACAGAAACCACAAAAAATAAAAAAGGTAGCATTATTAATTAATCTTGAAGAACATAGCCAACAGTAACTTAACGATTTGCGGAAGCGTCAAACTTTACTTGGTATGTATGTATATCTATTCTCACTAACTTCATGATTTTTTCATTTATATTACATGATAATGGGTGTGTGGGTGCTACCTGTACACCTCTGCCTACCCCTTCGGGGAACCTTGTGGAAAGGCGTGAGGACATATTATTATTACATGGCAATTCACGTTTAACGCAATTCGACTCTTTTTTTTGCTTCGAGGAACAAACACACCCAAATATTTGCGTTGAAGTTTGCAAAAAAGTAATGAGTTGTAGTTTCTCTCGCCTTCCCACAACAGTCCCCCGAAGAATAAGCAGAGGTGTTTGGGTAGCAGTGGCGAAGCGTCCTTAGAACACGATTCCTACCGGCTTCCCTTGGCAGATTCGCGCTCATATACGACTATTCTATGTAGTCATAATATCGCAAGAGACATAATTACATTGCGCCCTTTGTAAGAATATTCTCCAATATGCTCGATACAAAAACGCAATGTATGTGAAATCGCGCAAACGCCCACATACACGATTTCACGTAGTAGGCGGCTGGGGAACTCGCTCATAATATTGGGAATTCAAATAGTTAAAATGTAGGCAATTCACGCACACATAGACATTACAACCACATCCAACCATTCGTCGATATAACAGCGATTATAAGCCGATCTCAGATAGCCTCCAGTCTTTATTTGTTATGTGTTAAGGTTTCTTTTCGCTTGAAAAGTTTCCTCCAATCAGAGCAATTCAAGAGTCAATCAAATCAAAGTCAATCATTGACCTCACCTAGCCATTATTTCGCGCGTATTCGCACGGATTGTTTTGTTATGCTAATTTATCTATTGTAATATGTGATAAGCTTGATTGTGTTGTGGTATATGGTTTAAAAAAAACGAAAGTAGTGAAATTTTACTTGCCAAGTGTTGTCACAGTGTTTGTTTTGTTTCACCGTAAAGGTTTGTTTGTTTATTTTTGTTTCTTGTCGTCACGTAGTCTGTTAGGTTAGAAATGGCGGCGTTAATACAAATAGGTTGTTGTCTTACAGATTACCTATTAAATGAGTTAACTTCGTTCTCAAAACAATCTTTCGAAAATAAAAAATATATCATTAAACATGGACGGGCTCGTCCCGATATGAAAATTGATTATAGACGTAAGGATGGGTGTTTCAAACATTTTCACAGTTCTATGTATGATAAATACGATTGGATAACCGGCAGTTGAAAATTACATAAGTTATTTTGCTTTCCATGTTGTATGTGTTGTATGTTGTATAGAAAAAAAAAAAATAATAAAGAAAAATATGATGATGCTGGCAAGTTAAGTTTCACTTATTTTAGTTCTTTTTTTGGCTGTATATTTATAACCCCCGTGTGAGTGACGTGTGCTTTAAAACGGCTTTTTAAAGCCACTTTTATCATACTCGACATGCACTGTTCATATGATACCAGTAATGTCATGTATGGGGAAGGTGGTGAACTACTAACAACTGTACAGCAAGCATGTTCTGTCGCATGGAAAAATTGCATACAACGCAACGCAAGCACCATACATAACATTTCGCCGTAGTTTTGGGAGGTGAACTAACACACTAATATATGGTATGTAATTTATTGCATTTTTTTTTACAAGTTAAGATATGACGTTTTGCTTATTCACGCGTTAGCCAGTTTTTTGGTCCGGCTTTAGTTACGTTACGGCGATCGGTATTTCAATTAAAAAATATTTATTTGTTACAAAAGGATGTTTACTGTTTGACAATTAAAATTGGACTGAATATAATGTAAAACATAATTACTAAACCTAAACTAAAACATAAGCTAAGGTGTCAGTTGCGCCGCTGTGCTGCGTCTGCGTATTCTTAGGGTTGCGGCTCGCTAACTCCTCCCTCCTTAAGATAGAAGCGAGAATTGGAGCTTCTTGTAGCGTCCTCGCTACCCTTGGTCTCCATCGGGAACTTCTGTGTAGTTTTCCACCTATATAGTTTCCAGGCGATGGCTCCAATCAACAACACGTACAGTATTAACGTTATCCAACTAGGGGTTAGCATTGGGGTTGTCCAGTTGTCTTCACTTTGCAGGGATATCTCTTTGGCTCTGTTAACCAATTCATGGATGTTGTCCAGGGGGATGTCTTCCAGGTGTACTTCGAGTTTTATGTGTTCTGCGGTGGTCTGCTGTGTCTCGGGGAGGGGGATGATTTCATCGTTGTATACCGTTCTTAGGTGAGTTTGTAACGTTGTATTTAAGACATTCATCTGGCAATCTCCAGTCAGTGTAGCTATGAAGATTCCCTTCGCTCTTCTGTATTCCGTTTTAGTATTGCATTGGGTCTTGATTACTTCATCTTCCTGTAAGATCAGTATCCAGCTGTTATCTCGGACCTTCTGTATTTTTCCTTTCTTCAGGTGCATCTTTGCGTACGTGCAGTTGGCTTTCTGTTGTTGTACCAGGGACACGATGCAGTCTTCATTAGTTTCCATTCTTCTAATTTCCAGTGATTTGCATAGACGCGTATCCTCGGTGATTGATTGGCAATCTTCCTCCTGAATGTGCGCGTACTCATCGCTACCAAGTGCAAGGTATTTGGATTTTGGGATTATTGTAAGGTCATTATGGTCAGGGATGGAGTATAGGTGTATGAGGTCATATGTCTTTGAATCGACAGAGGGGATTTCTAATATGAAGTTTATTGAGTGTGGTGTACTATATACCTTAACCCCAATAGATTTCTCTATTTTATGTATGTTCATAATACTTATATCTGCTACCGGGTTTATTGAATATACGTTATGTAAATTTACTAATTCTGTTATAAGATTTTGCGGGCTAATAATGCTGGGATGCATGGCATCTAGTTGAGCAAAACTTACGGCGTCTTCTAATGACATTAACTTTTCCAAAATTATTTGTAAACTTAAATCAATTTGTATATATATATCTAGAAAATGTAGGCTGTCTATAACTCCGTTGGAGTTCTGCGTAATATTCTGCAGTAAATTCCCTAAATTCTTCTGATTTTCGTTCAATCTACTTATCTGACTACCAAATTCATTAATTGTGCTTTCTGCTAAAGTTAAAGATTTCTTTTGGGAATTTTGTACTTTAATAAACTTGTTGTTTATATCGGAGATTTCTTTCTCGAACTTAACAGCATCTTCATGGTCTAAATTTCCTGTTATAGCTTTAACTACAGATCCTAAACCGTTTATTATTCCACGCTTAACTCTAACTGGTGGGGCTAAAAATGATAGTTTCTTATTAATTAGACCTAGACTGTATAGTATTTGGTCCTCATAGGGCTTAAATCTATTACCAGATGTCAAGGAGGTTTCAGCATTTTTAGTGCTTGCATATAATGCCATTACTTTGCTTGATGCAATCTTTATATTGGTGATGTTATACACACAAGCTAAGCTGAAATAGTCTATTTGTCTTAGTAACTGGCCCTGTTTTAGTAATAGAATGCCGTTGTCATTACTTATGGGATCTAATATTACGTTTGCGGTTGCGTAGAGCACGATGGCTCCTGCGGCGAGGATCCTGGAACAAGATGAGGCCTACGTAATAGCTTGAAGTGGACTCTAATTGACTTTGAATTTGGGTGGTTTCCTATGATTTCGGCAACGTTATTTGGGTGTAGATGTATTACCTTATATGGTCCTTTGAATACCGGCTGTGTTTTGTCGTTTCGTGCTGTTTTCGCCACCTGTTTATACACAGTTTCACCTACCTTGAATGATATTTTCTCGGCATCTCTATTTCGCCTCTCAATTACCTGTTCTTTATTCCCAGACATGAATGCTGCAACACACTCTTGCACTGCTTCCGCATTAGTACGGTGCTTGAGAACGTAATCCTGGTAAAATTCTTTAGGGTAAAACATTTCTAAGGGGTTTCGAGATGCTGTGTGACCAAACAACAGTTCATGTGGAGTATAACCTGTCGCGGAGTGTATTGCGTTATTGTATGCTATAATTGCGTATCTCATAATAGACTGTATTGGGTCGTCTTTGTTAGTCATTCTCTGTATGCGTATAATCTCACCTAATGTGGAGTGTAGTCGTTCTACGGGCGAGTTAGAATTAGGGTTGTATGGGGTAGTAAAGTGTATGTTAATATTGTGCAATGCACAAATTTCTTTAATAACATCGTTGTCAAACTTACTATCTGAATCGGTGGTTATTTTATGGGGAAGGCCAATAATGGACAAAGCTTGAAGGAGTGCCTCGGCAACATGAACGCTACTACATGCGCTTAATGGGATTGCCTGGGCATATTTTGAAAAGTTGTCAATGATAGTGAGGAAGGTTCCTCCACCCGTGGAGTACAAATCCATGAACATATGTTCTATGGGTTTTTGGGGAGTATCTGTGAGTGCTAATGGAGGTCGTAGTGGATTCCGCTCGTATTTAGTTTTTAAGCATACATCACATTGGTTTATGTACCTTTGGATCGTCAATAACATATGGGGCCAATGGTAGTTACGGTGAACCTGTTTGTAGGTCTCTTGAATACCACGATGCATTGTTTTTCCCTCGTGATATTTCTTAATAATTTCCTGCTGCTCGGTTTTATTCTGTACGAATGTTACGCGAGAAGTACACTTAAAGAGCTTAGGGCCTCTCTCGTTAAAAACAGTTGTATATACTCTTGAAAAGGCTAAATATAAACTTTCATCATAAAAATAACAATGAAAAGTACGATCTGCTATGGTATGTTCTTTGAGGAATTTAATTATTTCCGCTTCCGTATTATTGACTGGTATAAAAACATCTTTAATAACAGTTCGTGAATTTGTGGACCTGTCGTCTACTCTGAATGTAGAACCTGGGGTGGATCGTACATGAAATTGTTTGAGTTGTCTATCGATCGCGTCTGGTATAATAGGAATTCCGTTATTCTCGTTATCGGTCTGAGTGTGGTTTGTAGAAATTAACTGTTCTGGGTTTTCTGTCACTGCGCTCATGCTATCCGATACACAATCAGCTTGAGATTCTAGTATATTACTATCTATAGGTTCCGTTAAACTCATTGCTACAGTACCGGCAGATGTCTCATTTATGCTTATTGGTGCTGTGCTAGCTATTGGTCCGAGGACCTCTGCAGGGTCAAAGTCTGCTGCGGCGTTATTAACAGCTTCTGCTACTCTTTCGGATACTCTTCGTGTGTTATCAAAGATTATGTCTATTATGTCACTTTCATTATTTTCATCTAAGTTAACAGCCAGTGAGTCTACACTATTATGAAAAATTTTCGCGCGGGAAAGGGCGTCAGCATTGGTGTTTTGGCGTCCCTTTTTATAAACAACTTTGTAATCGTATTCGGCTAATTTAAGTCGCCATCTAGTAAGCTTAGAGTTTGGGTCTTTGAGGGACATAAGCCATGTAAGGGGTCTATGGTCTGTATATATAATGAACTTTCTACCATAGAGGTATGGGCGGAAGTATTTTACGGCCCATATGATTGCAAGTAACTCTTTTTCTATAGTAGAGTATCGCGATTCTGTTTCAGATAAGGTTCGGGATGCATACGCGACTGGTTTATCCGACCCTACATTTCCTTGGGATAAAACCGCGCCTAACGCCACATCGGATGCATCAGTTGTTACTATGAAAGTTTCCTCGAAATTGGGGTATATCAAAATTGGAGCGTTTGTTAAAATTTGTTTACACTTATTAAAAGCTTCTAAGAATTCTGGGGAATGCACTACTTTATTGTTTTTCTTAAGGCAAAATGTAATCGGCTTGGTAAGTTTCGCGAAATCCTTGATGAACTTTCTATAATACCCTACAAGACCTAGAAAAGACTTTATTTCTTTGTGGGTTCTTGGTAACGGAAAATTTATGACAGCTTTAATTTTATCCTGGTTCGGTTTAAGTCCTTGGTCAGTCAGTTCGTGCCCTAAAAATGAGACGTGTTTCTGAAGGAATTCAGACTTTTCTAACTTGATTTTTAGATTATGTGTTTGGAACCGCTCGAAGACTTGCTTCAGTTTTTCTGTGTGCTCCTGCAGTGACGTAGAAACAATAATTACATCATCTAGGTACGTATATACATTATCTATACCTCTAAGAATATGGTCCATTAACCGTTGAAAAGTACTTGGGGCATTTTTTAAGCCGAAGGGCATTCGTAAAAACTTATAATGTCCTCTTTCGGTAGTGAATGCGGTTTTTTCAGTATCGTTGGGGTGCATTTCGACTTGATGGTATCCGCTGGCTAAGTCTAGCGTTGTAAAGTACTGAGCACGTCCTAGTCTATCTAGTATATCATGGATGTTTGGGAGGGGGTACTTGTCTTCTACTATACGATCGTTCAAACGCCTATAGTCTATTACAAGTCTCCATTTAACTTTTCCCGACGAGTCTGGTTTTTAGGAACGATATGGACCGGGCATGACCATGGGGAAATGCTTTCTCTAATTATCCCCTGTTTGAGCAAGTCATCGACTTGGCTCTGGATCTCTTTTCGTTGTTGTGGAGCTTGTCTATAACTTCTAACAAAAATCGGTGTCTCGTCTGTCAGTCTAAGTTGGTGTTTAACTGCGTGCGTGAAAGTTAGCGGTATATTTTCCGAGTAGAATAAATTCCTATACTGAAAACACAATCTATTAATCTCGCGTTTTTCCTCATCGTTCATGTGTTCCGTCCGAATTTTCTTTAAATTGTTGCGTAATTCGCGGTCAGTGTCTATCTTTCCTTGTATGTGATTTAATTCACAAGTGATATCATCATTTAACTTACTGGAGAGATGTTCTAAGTGAATCGGGGCTTTATTAGGGATATATTTCTTGTCGTTATCGAAATTAATAACGGATGTTCGGAACGTTCCCTCTTTCACGTTCACGATGGCCGCGGGTGATTTTAAGCCGTCAGACCAATAAAAATCCTCGTGTAAATACTGTCCGTCTATATAATGTGTTTTAAATGTTACTAATTTTTCACATCTAGGTTCAACTTTGATTCGTTGGAAGGGGTGGTTAAAATAGATAGGTATGTCCGCTGTAGCGGTGCGTAGAGAGTTGTTATTTAAATCAATATTACTTTTTAATTTTCGTAGCAAATCAAAACCGATTAATCCTTTGTACTTTGGATCGAAATCGAAAATTAAAAATTTGTGCGTTAATTCGGTATTAAATGCGGGTGGCAATGGTAGATATACCACATAGTTGTGACGCGAAACGCTGTGTGCTGTAGATATTTCAAATGGATCGTATTTGACACATTGTTCGAAAACAGTGCCTCGAATAACATCGGGTGAAATAGTTGAGCGACTTGCTCCTGTGTCTACTAAGAACCTACCTTGAAATTCAGGAAGCTCAATATATGGAAGATGGTCTTTGTCCTGAAGGTTTATTTCCACTAATTCGGGTCGTTGCGATGGTCCTCCAGGGGAAAATCCTGGTTTGGTTCTTGATCGTTGCCGTACATATCTGGTTCGAAGGCGGCGTTATCTGATAGTTGTTCAATATAATACTCACCTTCGTCAGCGCATGGCTGCGCCTGGTTACTCATCTGCTGGCTAGGGGTGTAGAACAGCTCCTCAGGAACAAACTGTCGTCTTGCTGGTTTGTCTACCGATCTCATGGTAACGTCCGAAGACCTTTGAGGGGAATTTACCTGTTGTCTTGGTATGTTCGGTTGATTCCTGAAATTACTGCTTCTGTGGTTTCCGGGACCGCCTGCCCTAAAGTTACCTGATGTTGGTCGATTTTTCCAGGGTAGTGCCGGCTGTACCCACTGTTGCTGTTGCTCTGGCTGTCTATTGTTAAAGCTAAATGGGGCATGCGACATTTGAGCTGGAATATATGTGTTATGGAAATGACGATAGGGTGGTATGTTAGTTGTATTTGAGTTGTACTTCGTTAACTCTTTCGGCTTAGCTTGCGATGATGATGGCATATTAAAATTTGTAGCTCGATTATATGCAAGCCTAGCCTCCTCCTGTCTAGCTGCGGTTATCGCCAATTCTAATGTCTCTGGTCTAGCTATCCTTACTCCTAGGGTAACGTGAAAATCAAGTTGATTTATATATTGCTCTATGACCATTTTCTCATAGTAAGTTTTGTTATTATGTTCGCCTATAGATAGCAAGGTGTCAAGTAATTCCCTAAGCCGTTTCCCGAAGGATTCAGCGTCCTCGTGCTTAGTGCGGCGAGTGCGTGTAAGCTCTTGCATCACCTGTATCTCGTTACGCGGTTCGCGTAATCGTCTAATGAGGGCATTCCTAATAGATTCCCACGTGTTTAAATGATCCTCATATGCTAACGCGTCAATGGCTGTGCCACTGAGTCTACTTTTAATAAGACACATAAGGGCTGGATGCACGCGGTCTGCATCGCTTGGTAAAAGGTTTAGAATATTTTCAACTTCGCGTATGTAGTAATTCAATAATCTAATATTCCCATCATAACGCGGCATTAAGTCCGCGATAAGCTTAAAGTGTGAATCGCAATCTTTCAAGGACATTGTTATAATATTACAATTCTAGTTATTAGATGCAATAAGACAATGGAATGACGTCAGAGCGCATTCAACGTGTCGGATGTCTCTAGCGAGTTTAGCTATCGGACAAGCGCACGGCTAATTTATTATTTGGATAACAAATAGAGTTATTATAAGTATACACAAAATAGGAAATGTCTAATGCGATTCAAGCCTATAGACATACACACAATAGAAATATAGATTAAAAAAAAATGGACAGGAAATAGAGCAGGAACACTTGGATAACAGCGAGAGTACTCACCCCAGTATTTTCTGCATTTCCTGACGAGTCCTTGTTAATGAAGACCGATCGCGCGTCGTGGTTCTATAAGATCGCGATGGAACGATTTGAGAACCGTCACTCAATCGTAAGAAGAGTTTTATTCTATACGAGAGTGTCGCGATCCTACCGACTGCGCCAGTTACGTTACGGCGATCGGTATTTCAATTAAAAAAATATTTATTTGTTACAAAAGGATGTTTACTGTTTGACAATTAAAATTGGACTGAATATAATGTAAAACATAATTACTAAACCTAAACTAAAACATAAGCTAAGGTGTCAGTTGCGCCGCTGTGCTGCGTCTGCGTATTCTTAGGGTTGCGGCTCGCTAACTCTTTACCTTTCTTTTTTTTCACCCCACGCCACTGTTGGGTAGTACCCAGATACTTTTCACATTGTTATCCACTTTTCTTTACCAGCTTCTATTGTAATATAACTCCAGTTGTGTATTGCCGTAAGTAATATCTAATCGTCTTTTAGCAAAGGAAGAAGGAAGCTGATGATTTCACGTTTGAACGTCCAGGTGAGCCAAACAATATACTTACTAAGTCTTTTCACCTTCTCATTGAAGATTGGATTGTTATTTTTATTGCAAAGCTTTGGAAATGGAAATTCAAAAGATATGAAACATAAATTTATAATTAAAGAATATATATTATATATATATATCCTCACGCCTTCCCACAAGGGTCCCCGAAGGGGTAGGCAGAGGTGTATAGGTAATACCCACACACCCACTTTCCGCCAGAGATATATTAGGTGCCAACGTAACAGATGGCGAGTCCATCGCCGTTACTCAAGCATGACTATACATACGCCTTTGAATTTCTTCTCAGACGTATGCAGTTTTCCTCTTGATGTTTTCCTTTACCGTAAAGCTCGTGGTGTGACTAATCAAATAATTAAAGAACAAAGAACAATTTGTTGCCAAATTAAAGTTTGTGTGGTTTTTCAGCCGAGACCCAAGCCTACACTAACAAGGATGGCGAATTTATCATCGGCCGGTATTCCCACATAATATACCCGTCTCTTAACGAAGCAATTGTGAGGGACATTACCGGTACTTTGCTCCAGATTTCCTCGTACCAGTAGTAAGTATTTGGATTCAATCTCAATATTAATGGTGTCAGGTCTAAGCGCCTGCAATAAATTAGTTTTTTCTTATTTCTAGTGAACCACCCCCACCATTTTTGGATCAAATTGGTTTCATTGCGTAAGTGCTACGTCATCTTTATTAATTAAATAAGAGCCATGGTGGCCGAGTGGATCGAGTCGTCATCTGCTACCAAAAGATTGCAAATTTGAATTTCAAGACGTAATGATAGTCGTGCTGGAGAAACGGCTTATGGACTATTTGTCACGTTTTTCACCTTTTACCACGTCTCAACTTGTCGCAGAAATATATATTTCCAGCGAACAGAGGGTGTTATTACACATGGCTTTACCATTTGGGGACCCATATAGGGGACTAATGTATTATCACACCGACCCCTGACTTACGCAACTCTTTGTCTACCCTCTGACCGGAGTGGAGCGCTATTTTTACGTTAAACTTTGTCAGTTTAATTTCTATATGTTTATTCATCGGAAGAAGACGTCAATGTATGTATAAAAACATGGCCTTTATATGAGCTGATATGTTTAATTACTAACATGACAAAAAAAACCCATTTTTTGCCTATTGCTAAGTTTTATGTAGTGTGGTTTAAAAGGAAAGGCAAAATACCTGGAGGCTCGTGGCATTTGGCCTGCTCTGCTACCTCATAGTTACGCCAGTGTACATTGGGTGTTCCTTAATAATATATTTTCTCTAATCTAGTTTTTAAATCTGTTCTGAAAATACGTGTACACTGAACTGCGGCTTGTTTCAGAATGAAAGAATCAGTGAAACAGAGCATATCAAATACGGGCAAGAAGATCAAATACCGTGCTTTCGGCCTCGGGGGCGGTTTGTGCATTGAGATCGTTGACTTCATTATTGATAGTTTTTCTACTAATAATGACAACTCTTTTTACTTACAGATAAATATGCGGATAAGTATGTCTCACTCTTAATGAGAACGTTTGTGCGTGGGTGTGTGTATGAGAGAGGTTTAGGATTAGAATTTGCACATAAGACTTTTTTCGAAGTAAAAATTCACTTCTCGCCTCGAAACGGGTAACACCGCGGGTCGTAGCTAGTATCATTAATATTCATATCATAGCGAGTAGCAATATATTTAAATTAAATTCGATATTTGGAGTCTGTAGTTTGACGAAGTATATCTATACTTTTTTATCTGCTATTGATGTAGAGAGGTTCTGTTGGCGCTCTCAATAATTAATCTGACGTATATCAATTAATCAAGTTAAAAGTTACAATAATGTGCTTCACCTGATTTAATCCTGCAGGGAAACTCAATACGATTATAATGATATGGACGATGGTATTCCCGAAGCCTGGGGCTCCTATCAGGATGCACTACAAAAGTTTAATGAAAGCAAATGGATTAGTAAAGGTAGTTCTTATAAATGTTGCGAATATGACAAACGACTACTGTCTCACGAGGTCATACCAGAAGCTAACGAGTCAGACGAAGAACCGGCAGACTTTATACGATTACCAGAATACGTTGTTAACGAACCGCCTCCTAACAAACTGCATAGTTTTGTAGACTCACTCATTAAGCGAATTTGTGAGAAAAAGTCAGTTGATGGGAATATGATGGGAGATTCACAGCATGATTCAATCTATAGACCACTGACTATAGGCTCGAACAGTAATAGCTCCTCAAGTACTAGTTGTGTTCCTTGGGAATACGAAGCTCAAGGAGATCAATCCTCAAATGTACCAGAAAGACCTTCTCTTAATCCAGAACAACCAAATGTCTGTTGCGATAAAACAATAGATGACAAAAGAAACGATATAACAGAAGTGACTGCAGAAAAAGTAGGTGATTTGCTTGATCAGACAGACACAGCTTCCTTGAAGCAAGATTTATCCACATCTGATGATAAAGGTAATGAATCTGCACTAAAGCCTGACAATAAAGTAACCAATAATCTTGGTCCTACTAAAATAAATACAGAAAATCAAACAGAAAAAGTGGTGCTATCTGCTAGGACCAGTACTGAAAGTGCAATGTGGTTGGCTCCCCCAGAATCTAATAACCTGTGTATAGCAGATAGTGTTAAAAAATCTAATTCGGAAACTTTTGCCAACTCCAAGAGTCTGGTAAAACCCGCATCAATCGTCAAGTCATACTGTGAAGATCGAAGTAACGATAGTTATACATCACGTGTACAACAAAACCAACCAGATGATAATGATAAAGATGAAACACACGACGAACCAGGTTCTCAAATTATCAGAATGAATGAAGAAAGTAAATCTCAAAATGCAGTTGAAAATACTCAAACCAAATCGTTGCCAGATAACGCAACGAGTCCTTTAGCAGCTGAGGTTTCTGTCATAAAATCCTCAAATGCTAATCTCGCAGTAGAAGATAAAAAATCCAATATTGAAACAGTTAATCTAGTGCTAAGTAAGGAAAGTGAAATTTTGCATAATCCAAATATAGACGCTTTACCAAAAAGTGTCTCTGGAGAAATTGTGGTTCAGTGTAGCGACAGCTCCATTGCGAACAAATCAGATGAGAAGTACAAAACAAAAGTAGGCAGCGATCATTCTCGCTTCGAGAAAAATGATTCGAATTCCAGTAAACGAAAATCACATTTAAATGAGCCGCAAGAGACACACTCAGTAAAATCGGACTTTAATGAGAAAATCTCTAAGCACTCTATCAAATCTAAGAAGTCGAAAAGGTCGCCATCAGCGAGTTGTCATAAAGAGGATATATCTCTTAGCAATTTAAAAGGTAAGTCAGAAGAAATTATGAAAAATGAGCCTCGCAACAATTCCAATATACTTAAAAACCAATGTAGCAAAGGTTCTATAGACAAAAAACCTACTGAAGCAAAACAATTAATTGAGAAAAATCTCTCTGCTATATATTTGTGCGCGGATCAAATGACCTCGTCACAAGCAACGAATAAACCTTCTAGTAAATTAAAAGCAAAGATGTCAAGCGCAATATGCAATTCAAAACAAAGAATTAAACAAATATTTTCGAAGGACTCTAAAATATTCAGAGGGGTCAATATTAACATTTCAAAAAATGTTATAGATAGAGGATGTGATGCTGTCAAATCTAGAGACGGTACGTTCACTGCTTGCTGTTCTCATTGCAAATCCCAGTGCTCTGAGAAGAAGTTATCTATGGACAGTGTCCGTAAATATTACAGATTCTACTGGTAAACCATAATCCTCATTAAAAATAAAACTCTTAAACAATTTTTAACTTTTATTTATACTTAGTTACCACAAAGACTAGCTTACAACTAATTTGTAACTTAACAAGCTTATTTTACAGAACCATAAATAAGTTTATTTAATCTTAGCTTAAACTTAATATTTCTGAATTCCATCACTACCCAGTAATAGAAGAGCTCCGGAAAAGTAAACAAAAATGTATTTACAGACAGTGGAATGTTTGTGATAATTTTAAGATTAGAGCTTTTTCATCAAGATCTGATTGATGAGCTCTGATCAGTTAAATTTCTGATTAGATACGTTTATGTCTCTTCCGATTATTATTTTGGGTATTTAGAAAGTGGGCTTAAAAGTCGAAGTCATAAGGGCGCTGGGGGCGTCTTTGTACCAAGGGGATGTTGACCTCCTCGGCTGATCGGAATACTTGGGGTTGAGGCCTGGGGGATGGTCTAGCCTGTAACTGTTGTAGTTGTTGCTGCTGTTGTTGTGGGGCGCGTCTGGGGGCTTCCTCCTGAAACCATACATTATTTTATAATTACAATGTGTTAAAATTGTGCATATGTTAAATACGTACTGTAGTAGTTGACAGTTAATTGCTATTTATATTAAGAAAGAAAAACATGCAAAACGACGCTTATCGAGCTGACTTTCAATGTCATGTGTTTCTGAAGGTAACTTAATTACAGAAACGCAGTGTCGGATATATACGTAGTATCGACTGGGGACCTCCACCTTATAGAATTCCGTAGTCAAATAATACAAAATGTTTGTGTTGTGTTCTTGCGCTATGAATAAGGTTTCCAATAATGAGCTCCTTGGGGAGGGCAGTGGATTGTTATATTGTGTTAGCAGCAATCTCATAGTCTGTATATTGGATAACTACTCCCTAGATCACGTCTAGCTATCGTCGTGTTTTTTTACTATATATGTATGATATACTAGTTGTTTTCCGCTTCAGTTGGACCGCGGTATCAGCCGCGAATTTATTTTTGAGAAAACTATGTACTAATAATCTATCTACGTGCAAAATTTTATACAAGTCCGTTAGCTGACGCTGTACCCCATATAATAATAATAATATCCTCACGCCTTCCCACAAGGGTCCCCGAAGGGGTAGGCAGAGGTGTATAGGTATTACCCACACACCCACTTTCCGCCAGAGGTATATTAGGTAGTACCCCATATCCAGCGTTGGGTAATTGGCGAACATTCAAGTTTGTCTATTTTGTATTATTAAATCCCAACAAAGCTCTTATTTCCAGCTTGCCGGGAAGGAATCCCGTCCGAACTATATACCACCAACATTTGTCTGACCAATAATTCTAAAACCTAATTACCAGAGATTTTCTTCTTCGCCTAATCCCGAACACCGTTCATTAGTTTTTGCGCGAAAGAGGAAAAAAAATCCTCAATCAATAATAAATGTACCTGATCGGCAAAAGTCTTATAAGCACATGGTAAACCTCTCTCCATTTGAGCGACAAGTATTTCTAGCAATTAAATAACTATTGGCTTTACTTGCACTGAGCCGTTTAAGATAACTAGTGTTTGTCACCTCTTCTTCCTCTTCATCCCCGTCAAACCGGTCGTCCCTGTAGACCTCAGCGGGGTAGAAACGGTCGGAGTACTTCAAGGAGACGTTGGGTTTTCTCTGCACCTCCTCTTCATTGATGGGTCGGTACAGGTAATCGTTCACGTAGTGGTACTTTGAAGACTTGGTGCAGATGTTGTCGTGGGTTGGAGGCATGCAGATGAGGTGCACCTAGTGGACGGAAATATGAGCTTTAATGATCTAGTCTTTAGAGATCAATCGACCTTTAGGTTTGTTATGGAGTTATGGCCTATAAATAACTGGTGTCAAGGAGTTATTGACTACTGTCTATCTTCT
This sequence comes from Drepana arcuata, assembly GCA_016069955.1. NCBI lineage: Eukaryota > Metazoa > Arthropoda > Insecta > Lepidoptera > Drepanidae > Drepana > Drepana arcuata. The sequence continues at coordinate 60,363 of JACCPG010000657.1, read as the reverse complement.
ATTTGTCAAAAAACCATTTGCGAACATAATCAAATGGATTTATAATTGAAGAAACGCTGGTAATGTTGTTGGACGATAAAAGTATACGTGAACTAATTGCTTAATGGACAATATTTATTCCATTAATTCTCCTAATGTTATATAATTTAACGTCATATTATTTAAGCTCTTTTCGTAAATCTTCCCAAGGACAAACCTGGTGGAAAGTGAATCCGTCGGGGCAAATCCACGAGTGCTTGACACTGTCCTGGCAGTAGTGGAACACTTCGCAGTTTAGCTCTTCGTCGGCGTAGTATCCGCTGTTCATGCCGACGCAGTTGAACTTGGATTGCTGCAGGAGCTGTGACAAGCGGTCGGGTTCCTCTTTCTCCTCTAAATCTTCTTCGGATTCTTCCACCGCTTGTTGTTGGAGTTGCTGAAGCTTCACCGGTCGCTGGTCTTGGGGCTGGAAGGTAATCATTATATTAAAGTAGGATATAGGCAAAGAGGCAGATATGGAGGTTTATTTGGACTTCAAACTAAAGTACCATATAATAGTACAGTTTTATCATTTCACAAACGATGTATGAGAATCTTCGTTCGTAATTTTGACTGGAAGAAACATACGGAATCCGACAAGCTGTTTGTTAATAACAGGGAAACTGCATCCGTATAGAAACTCAACTTCGTCGGAAGATTCAAATGGACCGTAATTATAGTTATCAGTTGTAACAACCGGGGTAAGGTGAACGTAAAATACAACATACTTCCAAGATCATATTCTTATGAATATTAATTCAGAATAAAGAGATAATAATGCGATTATCATGTTTTATTTAGATCCGCTGAAATGTTCAGTTTAGGCTAGTCGCTATATTAATGCTTTATCGCATTTATATTAGGGTTTCTAAAATATATGTATGACTACAATGATCAACGTACAGAACGGATTTTGGTGTGATGTTCAATAGACCATAGTCATAAATTTAAGAGCTGAGCTTTAATCGCCATTCTGAATGGAGTTCTTTCCATTTGCATCTGCCCACCCTATATAATATGCCACACTTTGAAATATATTCAAAAAGTTTTTCATCTGTGATATATTACACCCACAGTAGCGCGTAGCGTAGTGTTATATTTTGTAGTGACGCGAATGAGATACCTTTCTATGTTGAGCTCTGATTGGCACTTGTTGTTCCACGTACTGCTGCTGTGCTGGCCTTGCTGAGACCACGAATTCCTGTTGCTCCTGAGGCCGCTGGTACCCGGCAAGCTCGGCCAGTGAGGGAGTCGGCCTGAACCCGCTGGGTAGCGTGTTGTACGCTGTCGGGGTGTACGCTCTTGGGCGGAGATTGCGAGATTCCTAGAAAAAAAAAACATTTTAACCATAAGACTAAGAGACAATTTGGTTATATAGAAAGGCGATGTTAAAGTTACAAGCGAATTTCAATCATATATCCATAGATACGAAGATTAATTATTCCCTGCATATTCATTTCCTATTTGGATCTTGTAATAGTTAGTATCAATCTACATATCAGTATAGTTATATATTGACTTAATACAGTTACGTTTGATAACCTACCATTGAATACCATTCTATTATCCATTGCTATTATTCACTGAACGCGCCATTATGTCATTTCCATAATTATCGGTGGAATTAAAACCTTCCGATACAAGTGCAAAAATTGTAATAAAAAAAAGATTGTCGCAAGCGTTCGTGCGTTACGACGCGCGCGTTATGTGTAGAAAATTATTTAGGTATTATTACATCGTGTCGCATTTAAATAGATCCGGGAGACTGGCGTGCGCACAAACTTTCATGAAAGTATCGTACTTTCGACCAATAAGGAACTTTATATTTTGTGCCAATCGCTGTGTGTTCCAATTTTGCGCATATCAAAGTGTGTTTCATAGACAATTAAATCATATTTTATGGTTCACTAGCCTTATGTCACGGTTTCATCCGTGTTAAATAGATTTTACGAATTTGATTAAAAGCATTGCTCAAAGTATTGAAAAAATAAGCTTTCCATAGACGTTCAGACGGATGTACTCATTTTTGAGGTGATTCATTACAAACAAACTTAAAAATCGCTCCTCTTATATATATAGTGTGTAGTATATCTCGATATAGTGTAGATATAAATCTTTAACTTTTTTAATCTATATTTTACAGTCGGGCCTTGAACTTACAATAATTTGTCGCTTTGTTAAAAAAAAACAACCCCTTATTGTCTCTGCCTTGAAACAATGTTACCGTCAATGGCCACGCTAGTTCTTCTGATGATGTCATCGACTTGTATAACGGTAATTATCTCTTTTTCCTCAGTACATTGTGCCTCAACTTCTATGCATTTTCCTTTCGTTAGCTTTCTGCGTAACCACGTGTTTGGATAGACTAACCTAACACAATAGCATGCGATCCTCTCACGCGATAATGTGAACTGATTCGCGTGGATGGTAGTTAGAATAATCACTAATGTAGTTTAGTAGCGTATTTGTACAATACTGAGGAGATAAATGTAACTTAAATACAGCTTCTAGGTTAATTGTGAGATCTTTAAAAATTGTTTGAATGCAGAACATTCGTATCTTTATCATAATCTTTACTAATTTTATAAAGTGGCAGAGTCATTACCCACTCGGTTTCTAAAAATATTTTTGTATTTGATGGAAGGTTTCTATAATAGCATGACGTTACATATATAGATATATATGTATACATCGTCATGCTATTATCGAGGGAGCGTAACAGAAATCACATATATGTATGTAAAATCAAATGTGAGTCAGGTGAAACCACGTGGTGCAGCTAGTAATATCAGCGCCATTTTATTAACCATGCAGAATATGATGTGACCGTTTGCAGAATTAAATTTAAGACTTCATTATTGGACGTCAACTTTCGCGCCGAATTTGTTAATAGCATGGCGGTAATTCGATAAGAGATCGAGTAAAAAGAACAAAAAGCCTAATGAGATACTTTCGACTTTCACTCCGATAACCTTGCGCATGGGCATTGACTCCAAGTGTCTTAGAATAGTTGCAACATTACAATTACACCTGATCTGTATCATATAGAAATATTCATTGAAAATTCATTCATAATTCAAAATTAAATCAAAAAAGCCTGTTAACATTACGATCGCGATGTTCTCGAGGAGCTATCGACAATTGATTCGAATTACGAAAGTAGTTTCTTGATCATTGAACATTCCGGTGATGCCAGAGACCTAGGTTGTACAACACTTCATTTTGAATACCTTTGTCTGCGGAGGTTTGGTACTAACGAAACATTAATTGGGTGATCATTATTTACATGATGGCCGTGTGGTTCGAGTAATTGGCTGCAACACAAATATTGCAAGTTCGATTTCCGACTGTACCAATCAGTACAATGATTAATCACATCTCAAGCTTTACGGTGAAGGAAAACATCGAGAGGAAGCCTGCATACGTCTGAGAAGAAATTCAAAGGCGTATGTAGTCGTATAGGTCTGAAAGAAGATGTAGTGACAAAAATTGAGAAAGGTATGCTGAGATGGTTTGGCCATGTCGAGAGAATGAATGAAGAACGATTGACGAAAAAAGTATATAAGGCGAGTGTGGATGAAAGTGTTGGAAGGGGTAGACCTAGGCGGACGTTTCTAGACCAAATTAGGGACGTCTTGAAAAAAGGCCTAGGTCAAGAGTACCCTAAACCGAAGAGCATGTATGAAGAGAATAATGAAAGTGGACGAAGCGAAAGAAGTATGTAAGGATCGTAGCAAGTGGAAAGAAGTGGTCTCTGCCTACCCCTACGGAAAAGAGGCGTGATTATATGTATGTATGTATGTATGTATGTATGTATGTATGTATGTATGTATGTATGTATGTATGCATGTATGTATGTATGCATGTATGTATGTATGTATGTATGTATGTATGTATGTATGTATGTATGTATGTATAGTCGTGCTTGAGTAACTGCGATGGACTCGTAATTTTATTTATATCGGGCGGAAAGCGTGTGTATGGGTACTATCTATACACCTCTGCCTACTCCTTCGGGGACCCTTGTGGGAAGGCATGAGGATGTATTATATTATTATAGTTTTAAAATTACATATATTAATTTATAATTTTATTCTAATAATATAAATATTTATCTTTGTAATATCACAGCCGGGAATAAAAAAAAATTCCGTCAAGAGGACCCCATGCTTACCCACCATAGTGATATAAAAAATAACAATTTAGACTGATATTTGGCTTCCATCACCAGAGCCAATGATGTCTGTACTTAGGTAATTTTACATGCAGTAAATTTATTGTTTTTTTTTTATTTATTTATTTACAGCATCTTATACCCGGAACACATAGAACTTTAAAAATCCGTGTTATTGTGTTCTATTATACCATAAATTTAAATTAAGACACTGTATTGTTATCAACAATCAGTGTACATTCACTCTTATATCCGATCGAATGCGAACGATATCCAGCTAGGCACCCGTCTAAGCGTTTTGCACTAAACCTGCGCATGCGGATGTGAAAGAGAGCCTTAATTATTCACTTGTGTCGTAACAATGTTCACACAAATGCACATTACTCACATATTTATGTATTTCGTTGATCTCAACAACTTGTAGCTACTGTATAACTACATTATTGATCTAGTTGTCAGAGCTCGTAACTGTGAAACAGTGTCTCTGTTTGTAGTATATTACTATGTATGAATACCCTCACGCCTTCCCACAAGGGTCCCCGAAGGGGTAGGCAGAGGTTTATGGGTAGTACCCACACACCGACTTTCCGCCAGAGATATATTTTAGGTGTCAACAGATGGCGAATCCATCGCCGTTCCTCAAGCACGACTATACATACGCCATTGAATTGCTTCTCAGACGTATGCAGGTTTCCTCTCGATGTTTTCCTTCACTGTAAAGCTCGTGGTGTGACTAATCATTGTACTTAAGTTGTGAAAAACTCATTGGTGCAGTCGGTATTCGAACTTGCGATCTTTGTTTCGCAGGCAACTACTGGTACACTCGGCCACCACAGCTCTTGATGTTGTAATCTTATTTTATATAAATAAATATCAATGTGTATATGTGTGTCCGTTCCAAGGTGCAGCTAGTGTTATAAAATAGCAAACTGATATTTCAATGGCTATTACAATGGTCGAGTGCCAGTAATACAAAATGTTAGCTTACCTCCTGGTCTAGTGCCAGTTCTTCACCTTCCTCGTCGACCCCAGCATCAGGGATGTTGTCCTCATCAGCGGCCAGTGCTGAGCTGACCAAGAGCACTGCTAACATGTACCGCCATCTGCAACAATGAGGAGATCCTGGTGACTATTTGTAGGTTAATTTACGTTTAAATAACTCTGTTTAGTATAAAGTACCTACCTGAAGTGTAGGTGGTATTTTATTCAGTCGTATTTATTATTTTTTATTTAGCAGGCAGTGTTGTATTTTTTTTATTTGACGTTAGGCAAGCAATGTAGAAAGTATAATGAGTTATTTTCATATCTATGATCTGGACATATCTGTAAACCAATATATAGATAGACTCCTACAATGAGAAATTTATTGAACTTTCGAACACCTATCATGCTGCTAACTCACTTAGAGAAACTTTCCAAGTGAGTTTGTCTGTTAGTAAATTCTCCACGATAAAACAACGCTAGAGACCTACATGAAATTTGGGATGAAGATGAAAGAGATTCAATTCTAATTGACATCGACAGAGGCTTCTATTATTTTTTAACAGTTTACCCCCTTCACTATATTATAACAAGTCTTTCTTATCACGCCGAGCCTCTCACGGAGTACGGAGTACTTATATTTCCTTGTATCTAAACCAGTATTATAGAGGCAAGTTGCAGGTGTGTGAGTTTGTTTGTAGGAAGTACTTACGTAAAGATCTGAACCGATATTAAAAACTCTTTATTTAATTTATATTATTGAAACATAATAGCCTTTACGCTATCATTTATACTAGTAATAGTAGTAATCATATTTACAAATTTAATGCGGCTGAAATCGTGGGGCATTGCTGGTATTGAGATTTAATCAGATGGGCGGTCAATGAAATGGCTATATATAGACATGTTATATAAACGAGTTTGTCATGTATGGTAATTCGCAATTCATTCACAAGAGTCATACTGGAAGATTCTGTTGTATTTATAAACTAATTGTGGCCTCGATTTCACCCGCGTCAAATTGATTACATTCGTAATTTTTTTTTTAATGAAACATCCTGTTTTATTCAGCTAATTCTGTGCCAAATTCCGTCTAACTGCTCTGGTGTGACTGAGTTAACCCATAGATCCTCAGGGATTTTTTCATCCTACGAATTTTATAAACTAGCTGATCGTCCTGGCTTCGCACGGGTGGACATTTATTTTTTAAACATTTTGGACATTTGGTACAGAGATGTAGATTATTGTCTTAGCAATAAACATATCCTATGGATTTGTTTATTTCAGAAGAAAAAACATCTGCCATAAAAATCTAATATAACGCAGGTTTAACCGTTTTTTAAATATACATAAGTATGGTAATTCGCAATTCATTCACAAGTCATGCTGGAAGATTGTGTTGTATTTATAAATGACAACCGGTAACTGTGTACACAAAATGGCGATTGTGTAATGGTGGCAATTTCTCCGAAATGGCCGGTGCAGCTTGCGCTGGGCAGTTGTGTAATCTGGCTCACGTACTAACCTGCCTACACAACTTGATGACAACGGAACTGGTTTATTAAATCAAACCAAATCAACCAGCAGGTGACAATTGTGTGTTACGATATATAATAGACGATATCTTGTTGATGCGCGGTTTATTGGGCTACCAATTGTGCTCTGCGTAGAATTGATTTCACATGTAGATATTTTTTCTGGAATTAAACATATTATATGTATAATTCCATATATTCAGCGAATAATCTATCTCTGGGCCAAATTTCATCCAATTTGGTTCCTCCTTTGTGGAGTGATTCAGTAACAGACATTCTCACAGATTTTTGCATTCATAATTTTAGCAATTGCCTCGCCATCTGTGGGTTGGTATCCAAATATATCTGTAGCGAAAAGAGGGTGTTGTTACACCTCTGCCTATCCCTTCTGTGGCTCCTTTATTTATGTCCGAACAAATGCCTAAAATATTCCGTTAAATGAAAAGTAAGGCTTTGCTCTCTCTGTTAATGTGTATGATGAAATGATGATGATGAAAACTTCTGACGTGCTTTATAGACGTTCACTATATTGTACTATCGTATACATATTACTAAACAATCAAATCAACTGATCGGTGACATTTCCACGCACCGAAACGGAAACCAAATATAGCTTTAAACAATTACGAAAATACTTTCAAATTTTTAATCATAGTATTACGTACGACGTGTCTTGCAACCTATAATGAGTTAACACAATAAAGTTTCCTTTACAAGACGCTCGAATACAGAACAACTTTTTGGAGCTCGCTCGTCGTAAAACTACATATGGTGCAACTTTGATGTATCTTTAGGTTACTGGAGCAGGTAATTGGCGCTAATTGATCGGTTGTGAAGTTTGACATTGATTTTTCATGTTTAATGGCACTGTATCTTAATTGATTATTGAAATCGGTTGGCTTGTTCACAAATTAAACTTTATGCCGTTCTTACTCGCACCTTTCTTTAATATCTCACACTGCGGTTTCAAAGGAGTTTCCTTTCACGAACAATCAGGCCGTGGAATGAGCTCCCCGCTGAGGTTTTCATTAAAAAAAGTGCAGCATGGAGTTCTTCGAGAAGTATGTGAAAAGATTCTTGCAGGGTCGGCAACATGCGAGCTATACCACATGTTGCTTAGGCGATGTAACATTCAAGCGAACATCATCCTCGTTGTCACCTTGGTGGTTTAAAATAGGTGTGACACTAGATTTAAGCTTACCAAGGTGACAATATGGTGGCCAAAGGCACAGTATTCTATGATCATGGTTTAAGGTTCCATCCCCACCCCACATTTGCGTGGTGGACTCCAGGAGCTTCAGAAATCCGAAATGATGATTTTGATTGTGGTAAATACATGATCTAAACGACTCAATCTTATTTTGGTGTACATAACTTACATTCCCTTTTTTTATATTTTAATGTGTTTTCAGATCGTGTGGTCAAAGTAACACTAGGTAGGGTAGTTTCCTGTGACGTTGCTAATTAACAGGTACAAAAATTTATGAAATACAGAATACCTAAAATATGGTGAAACAACACTAAAGAGATATTCCGATGCTTTCTCCATCGAAACCATCCACTCGTGAAATGGAAACTTGCGTATCAGCCATTGTCGGTCACTACTTTTCGTATCTAACTGTAATATTGTTTGCTACCTGGTCCGTGACGGAGATTGGGTTAATATTTTCCCTTGGCACCTGTTGCTGGTGTTTGTACTTGAATGGCCGAATCACTTCTGGCCCAAGCTTCAATGACACTTACGGATATAAAAAAACTCAAATTCTAGCTGAAAGTGTATGAAACTCTCCACTACTCTCTACTGTCTCTGCTCACCCTGTTACGGACTCGGCGTAATGATATGTGCTCTTTTTTTGTTTTTTTGCCATAATTTTAATTAATTTGTTTACGAACCTTTCATTTCTTATCCATGGAGAAATATGGCTCCAGTCATGGCAATATATGTTAAAAAAGCTCCACCGTATCGTCTTAGAATGAATCAGATTGTTTGCAGAGGTATTTCGATATCCTTTTTATTATAATCCGACTGACTCCCATTGTATAGGCTCCTTAGTCCAACCGATTGCTATCTGTACAGGAATGTATCTTGCAGACACGCTTACCTGCGTAGGTAAATCGATGTTGTTAGACCTCTTTAGAGGATGAATAAACTTCTGTTGCGCAATTAACCGCGGAACAAAATTCCATCATTTCTCATCATCATCATGTACTATACATTGTTCTGTTCTGTTTCTGACTGTGTCCTATGCTAATATTTTTTATTCTTAAAATATATATAGAGGTACATAGGCAGTAGAGAGTTAGTCTAGACTCAACTTTAGACCTCTTTCATATCATTGGAAAATATATTAAAAATAGGCCGCGTTCATGTTCATTTGTTTTCATAATGCAGTTTGACGAAATGTTTTAATTTCATACAACGGCGTTGTGACGTCTAAATACCTACTTTATATCCTGAAAGTCATTCAGTTGAGTTCGTTATCGATCAACACCAACAGCTTGATTGGAGGTCGTTGGACAGACCCGCATTCGGTATAATTAAGCTAAGGCGCGCCGCACGAAGGTAATTGTTTTTGATATCGTGCCAATGCACTCAGTAGATACGTTTAGGTTTACCGTGCTTAAAAAGCTTTGCTCAACTATTATTCAGAATTAGCGTACTCAAAACCTGACGGTATAGAGATGAAGCAATATACGCAAACCATCTCTTCTTTCCTTGTAGAGAAAAATAACAGGCTTTCCTCAATACCACGTCGTTCTGATATGTAGTGAAAAAATTGGATTTGTTTTACCGTTTCTTCAGCTGATAAAATTATTTTCCTTGTAATGTTTTTTCTTCTTGTTCATAATTCAGCACTAACGTAATATCGTTTCATCGATCAATGAAGTTTCGTCGAGTCGAGTTCTGAGCTTTAACTATTTCCAGTTGCTTCTTCCAGATATCCCACCATAATGGGTAGTATTAAACATAAATAACATACTATTAAAATAAAATAAAACAGTATCTTATTTCATATTTAATTTGTATTCTACTGTAACCTAAAACAATATCTACGTCATAGCGGGAAGTATTACAGTTATATTAAATAATCTGAATGATAATAGTTTTCTTAATACATAAATGTAATAATAGGTAAGGTTACGCTTCGCTTCGCTCGCTGCAGTGTAGCAAAGGCTTGTAAAGCTTATCGTGGCACCGTGTTTCATTGTCAAGTTACAAGTATAACGCAAGAGGTCGCTCTTTCGCCAACTAATTGCATTTTCGTGAACCAACTCGCAGCAAGTAAACTCAATTGTTGCAAATCTTTTATTGAAGTTTACTACGATTTGCGTAGGATTTGAAATACATTTCTTTATTGCTTGTAACGCAATGCGTTGCATTGTCCCCGATACAACGAGTGTCAGGCTTTAATTTAGTTAAATTAAGATTTGTTTTTCATTTGCCCGCCTCATTTGAGGCCTTGGGGTATTTAAACCGTACTACACTAATACCATTGAAGACTACTGTCATAGTTGATCTGGAGCGCATATTTTTCTTTAAACGCCAGTTTATTGTAGTAATGTAGATAGCCATATTATATATATATACATTGCATTATTACTTGCGTTACTTGTTAAAGAATTAAAAATGGAATTTGTCGATCGCATATTAAGCAATTCTGAGCACGTCTTCTAGATCGTTATGTTGAGGTAGAATAACTTAGGAACTTTAGTATGTCGAGCGCCAGTTCTCCTACTTACAGACCTCTTTGACCAACATTCGGCAGTCTCTGCATACATACAATAAGTGCTTGATTTATTTGATCTAGCTAGTCTAAACGTGCGTCTGCTTCTTCTTTCGGTAAATTTTGCACGATATATCCGCTTAGTCATCGATAATATTTAACACCATATATTGTATCCATCATTGATTCCAAGCAAATGCCTTAAGCAATTCAACTCCAGGTAAAGGTGTACCTCTAGTCAATTTGGTTGAGTTGTGGTTTAAGTGTTTTGAGTTAAACTCATGGAACTGTATCATTATAATGGCCAAACAGAAGCGTGTTTGTAATATATGAGTTGACTAGTCAAAGTGCGATAGGGCTACCAATTCAAGAAAATTTAATTATTTCGAAGTATATTAACCGTTTGTTTATCTCAACTCAACTCAACTGAAAGTCGTGGTGTGGTTGCTGTGGTAAAGTCACACCACGAGCTTTACGGTGAAGGAAACCATCGAGAGGAAACCTGTATACGTTTGAGAAGAAATTCTAAGGCTTAGATATGTATAGTCGTGCATAGAAACGGCGATGGACTCGCCATCTATCTTGTTGGCACCTAATAAATGCCTCCGAAGAAAGTGGGTGTGCAAGTACTACACCCCTCTGCTTACCCCGGCGTGAAGATATTAATAATATTTGACACAAATTTATTGCTTTTTTATACACGAAGCATGAATCCATGCCGTCATTATAACAATCTATCAAATTGTAATAAAAATATTCTTTAATATAAAAGTAAATGTTATGTTGATAACTAAATAAATCATAGCATTTATAAAAGAACCATAAATAGATAGACTTGCCAGCCCTACGAGGATGTCGCACCGAGTTCCGATTTCACTTTCGTTGATTAAGCAACGGTTCCTCAGTTACACAGTGTCAACGTTTCTCATTTAGCCCGGTCTAAATAGTAAATTAATTAGCTTGTAAATACTTTTCACCCTGCCTACCCCGCTGGGGTATCTTGTGGATAGGCGTGAAGGAGAATTGCATGGTAATTGAAAGTGGTAGATATGTATTGACTTCTGTTTAATACACTTAGATCTGGTACCTTTTGTCAAGGGTAATTCAACTTTGAATGGAGATATCAGTGAGAAAGTTATGTGTATACTCCTTGCCTGACAGCTGTCAGTGAGTTTCGGTTTGGCGCGATCACTAACACTAATAATAATAATAATAATGTAGACTCTGCAATCATTGTGCCGATAGTAATAACGGCCAATGGCCTAATGGCAAAGAGCCTCGACCAACACCTCAAGAGGCTCTCGTTAGACAGTTGGATCAAGTGCCTGATGCAGAAAGCAGTAGTGCTCGAAACGGCACGTATTGTGAGGAGATTTCTTTCTCTGGGACCCTAACCACCGGTACCTTGGACCTGATCCCGATACCGGTGGGCCCCTATATTTTATATTTTTAAATATGTTTTTATATACATATATAAATTTAAAAATATAATTTATAAGATTTATTTGAAATAAATAATAATAATGTATTTGTTACAGATATTAAAATCCATAAATTAATTAAATAAAACACAATGACAGCTGTCAGCGATTTGGTTTTGGCGGGCTTTGGTTGGTGCATTGCGCGCCATTATCCATACGTAACATAAGGGTTCGTAAACTTAAAAACAATTGAGCTACAACAGGACCTTAGATTTGGTTCCTGCAGCTTTGAAACAGGTAGAGTAACGACCTTTTTGGTATTTGGTGGACCTGATGTAAGTAAGCGATTACGTCCTATGGACACTTGCAGCACATAAGCACTAAAGTCATACCTTACCTTAAGCTTAAGAAACGGGTGATTGTAGGTCACCGTAAACATCTACGGTGGCATTTACATTTCAATACTTTTACGTAAATAACCATTAATATAAATGATAATTACTCAATTTACAGTTAGCGCGTCGTAAAAGGATTGTTAAATATTGCACAACACTTTTCAATAAATAAAAGTTAAATTCACACCTCAATAGTGTTGAGTACACACGTTATGAAATGGGAGCACTTTGATTACGAGATGAATCTAACTTTGATTCAATTTTAATTATAGCTACTCACTTTATTTCGATAGAATTCGAGACTATCTTGTGTAATGTCTGGTAGTACTTTGAGTGGCGATAATTACAGCCTTAGGGTTATCATATACCTAATAACGTCTACCCATCTTAGTGAAAGTCTTTCAAGTGTATAACGACCTTGAGTGCAAGGTGCTTTAATTATTACCTTCATAGCTTATTCTTGAAAGGGGTGTGTAGCGATGGGACAATACCAATATTCAAATGAGGATATTCATCGAGGTCAAAACCCGACATGCCGATGTGGCCGAGTAGTTGCTTTCAGCACAAAGATTGCAAGTTCGATTTCCGACTGTACCAATCAGTTTTTCTGATATCAGTGATTACTCACATCTCGAGCTTTACGGTGAAGGAAAACATCGGGAGAAAACCTGCCTACATTTGAGAAGGAATTCAAAGGCGATAGACTCGCCATCTATCACGTTGGCACCCAATACATCTCTGGCGGAAAGTGGGTGTGTGGGAACTACCTATACAACTCTGCTTACCCTGTTGTCGGTATGAGTGGTATGCCTACCCGTGGGACTCTGGGAAGGCGTGAAGATATAGAGCTGATATGATTTTAATCATTTAATATATTTTTAATGAATGTATTAGTTTAGTTACTAACTACAATTTATTGGACCCTATCATATCTGTGTAACATGCGCGGGCGCACCCACTGAGTGATTGCAATGCACGTGTCTGCAAGCGTACATTATTATTAATGTAATGTGCTAATAATTTGTTTATTTAGGTCATTGAACTGTTAAGTGGGTTGTTAAGATCAGAAGCTAGTCGAAGTACTTAAGTAGGACTTAGTAATAAAACAATGTGTATTGATATTACGCATGTATTTAAAGAGCCGTGGTTGTCTAACGGTTCGAGTAGTCTGCCAAGGACTGCAAGTTCAAATCCCGTATATACCAATGAGTTTTTTGTTTTTCATAATATTGTTTAATCACACGCGAGCTTTATGGTGGGGAAACCTGTACACTTTTGGGAAGAAATTAAAAGAGGATGATAGACTTGCCTACGGTCACATAGGACTCCTACTGGTAAATAGGTAGGGCTATCTCTGGCTAAAAGGCGTTGTTACCCATCTGCCTATCTCTTCGGGAACCCTTGTGGAAGGGGAAGGTACCTACATAATTAACAAGCCTAGTTCTTAATTCAACTCAATTTAAGTGAAAAACAATCAAATATTCAAAACCCGGTCAGGGGCAGACATTTTTATAATCCGACCATTTTAAACGTTTTCATTTCTGAAAGGAAACATGTGACCTACATACCGTCTTAACTAATCATCATTATTAGTGAATAATTATTGATTTTAGAAATCACTACGACTGCATAATTAATTTTATAAATAAATACGAACGGTGTAGTTAATTAGTCTTTTAGTTTTATATATGAGTGATGTTTTTTTTTTAACTCTGTGTATTACTTAAAGCAAGAATCGAAGAGTTCAGCATTGCCATACAGCTTGGCAATGCTGCCAGCTTTCTTGGCACTCTTTTACGGGAATAGTTTTATGTAGTAGTAGTAGTATCAAAGTTTTTATTAAATAATGTTTGATTAAATCTGTTTAACATTTCCTAAGAACATCCAATTTATTTCTTCATTAATATATTAGCAAAAGTAGCCAATAATACGTCCTTATCAAGCGAATAAGTCGTTCGATTCAAGTTATTACAAAATCCAAGTAACGCATTGGAAAACTCGTTCCCATCTCTTGCCGTTTTCTCTTGCCCTCAATATGGGGTAACTCTTACATCATTTACGCAATATATGTACCTACTCGCAAGTGATATACGCTTTACCGAGCTATCTCGATAATTAATCACATTTTAAATTAACTAAGCGCTATCAAGGCAATTACAGTTTTATTGATAATTTGTTTCGACTGTATGGAGAGATTTATGAATTTGGACGAAGCAAAGAGGTATGCTTGCACTCTATTCGGTCTACCTACCCCGATAGGGACTCGGCGTGATGATATGTATGTATGTGTAAATATGATGATATGTATGTATGTGTAAATATGTTTCGATATACGATGAAAACGTTAAGAGTAGTCGAAATCGGCGAGATTATAAGAAAAGTGTTTAATGTGGATGAAGCGAAAGAAGTCTGTATGTCTAGAGAGAAGCGCTTTGCTCTCTGCCTTCCCCACAAGACTCAGCGTGATGACCTGTGTATAAGTACGTTTAGAAATAAATAGTATAGCAAATATTATAACAGAAGTCCAGTGCTTCACTCGGCAGGTTCGGTAAAAGGGTTAACCTTGATTGCAAGGCTCTAATCGATTTCACAACGATTGAATTGAACACAATGACAAGACGTCTAATGACACTAGTGATCTAGTGACAAGGTGACAGGATGATCAGTGTCAGTGTCGCGTGCGAGAGGTGACAATAGAGTTGAGCAATCCCCATCAGGAGACCTAATGTGTTTAGCACGTTATAGCGAATGTATTCTGAGTCTTGCGTGTTGTAAGATTGTCGAGGCGTTGTATTGTCTCAATGGATTTGGATACATTCAATTTATCATGTTCTTAAAAACAATATTAACCCTGTAGTCTTCTTGTGGTCAATTCAGAATCTGACATATGTCAGTGGTAGGTGGATCTATCGACTGTATATTGCCTTTTAAAATTCACAATTCCGTACAATTTCTTCTCAGACGTAGACCGTAAAGCTCGTAGTGTGACTGCACTTGGGTTCAGAAAAACTCATTGGTACATTAGGGATTCGAAGTTGCAATCTTTGTTTCGCTCTCAAACCACTCGTCCACAACGGCTCTTAGAACGGAGCAATTCATGAATAAATAAATTAAGTTAATTGTGTGTAGCATTTGTCGAACAATCCGGATGCAGCAGACAGCGCTTATGCGTGTTACGTCTCCATACATAATACACTCGGTCACGCTACACCGGCGCGGAAGCACGGTAATCGCACTATTATACTTGCATCGTCCATTTGTACGTACAACTTGTTGTTTCGGCGTGTTTTTATAATTATATATCCTCACGCGTTCTCTTCTTCGCTTTTATTATACTTCTTTACATTTATAAGAATTTGGATTGCGGATATTAACGATCTCCAGATCAACTGAATTATTCTTTTGTTAGCTTATTTCGTTTAGTGAATGAAGGGGATTTTAGCATAAATTAACTACATACTATTGCAATTTTAATTTAAGCTTGTGTAAAGTATATAATGCATTTCGCACTCATTAATCGTTATGAAACCACACAAGTAATGACAGCCACGACCACTCTACCAAGAGTGTAACGACGAAGAAGAACAAGAAGAATCGTAATGACCACTAGATACCCAACTCAGATTAGTTACCAGTCACAGTATTTTTTCCCTGTGGACAGCTTCGTGTGTATAAAAGTTTGCACTTAAGTAAGAGATGTCAAAAAGTTTGTTAATAGACCTAAATACAAGAGTAAATGGTGCATTCAAATATGTTTGCCTTATCGATCTGACACTCGCGTGAGACAACAAAGCCAGTGAATGATGTAGTCAGAACGTTTATGTTATCCCATAACCCAGATCATACCTTGTGGTATACACTGCAAATGAGCGTTAGGTATTTGTTATAGGAGTGGCATATACCGTAAACCTCGTGGTGTGCCTAAGCACTGTACTTAAGTTCAGAAGAAAACATTGCTACAGTCGAGATTCGAACTTGCGATCTTAGTGTCGCAGGCAACTACTCGAACCACACGGCCACCACGGCTGTCTAATAATTAAGTAATACCACCGCAATAAATATAATATATCTTAACTTTCCAATTATGACAAACATAGTGAAGCTGTAAACACAGCTAATTAACGAGCAACGCTTATGTAACACACGGGTCTAGTTACCACAATAGAACGCGCCCGACTGATCTCTAACTCTACTAGTCACAACGTTTCATAACCCATAATAATGAAGTATGGTAATTACGAATTGTTTATAATACACCGCGACCAACTCATTAAGACGAGATAATCGCGTGTAATAGCACTTCGTATGTATACTTAATACCTAGGAATATTTTAATTTGGCTGCTAATGGCGTTACATTTGGCCGAGTGTTTCGAGTAGCAACTTCTAATCCCAACTGTACCAATGAGTTTTTCTGAACTCATGTACAGTGATTAGTCACACCACGAGCTTAACGGTGAAGGAAAACATCGAGAGGAAACCTGCATACGTATGAGAAGAAATTCAAAGGCGTATATAGTCGTGCTCGAGTAACGACGATGGATTCGCCATCTGTCACGTTGGCACCTAAAATATATCTCTGGCGGAAAGTAAATGTGTGGGTACTATCTATACACCTCTGCCTACCCCTGCAGCGACCCTTGTGGGAAGGCGTCGTGGGAGATGATTGAAATGGCAAGTATTTATGAAGAGACTAAGAGAGACGAAGTCGAAGAAGACTCGGGACCACTCAGCCACCACAATTGTCATGATTAAATCATGATATATTTATTGGTTTCAAACGATTCTGCAATATACAACTTTAAGTTCCACACTCAGGATTTAATTAAAACATAATAATTGAACTAAACCTAATCTATGGAACAAAGGTTATAATGTAATAGAGCCGCATGCGACAATTAAGCGTGTATAATGGCACTATTACACGGTTTATGGCAACACTGTCGCTCTACCCGTGCGCTGTGGTCTAGTGCGCGTGACGTAACAGCTATGCCACATGGACGCGTACAAAACGTATGTAGTTTCAAGTGTTCAATTGTAGTCTTTGGTATGTAGTGTTGAACTTGTTATGGGTTGTTTACGCAACCTCTGTGTACAGTCGTCTGTGCACGCGGGGAGAAGACAGGTGTGGAAACTTGAGGTCAAAGCAAATGGCAAACATTCAGACATGCTTTTCGTCCAATGACCGCAAATCAAGCTGGAGATTATGAAGCTGAAGAGAGGACGCAACTGAATCTTCTGTTCTTAATCCCTTCCAAAAGACCGAGAAACTGTTAATGGGATGAGCTAATTCCAGAACTGGTTAATAACTAATTGTGTTCCTTATTCAAAAACATGGTGAATTCGTTTCCGTGAATCGATAAAGGTGGGTTGTTTTTTAGTAAAAAAAAAATTCAATTTGAGAGTATTTTATAAACTATTTTTATGGAGTGTAGAATAAATAATATAAATAGGCTAGATATCATTATATGGTTCAAGAATCTGTCACTGTTATCTTATAATAAATATTAATATTCATTTTCAAGAGCATATTTACCGTACTTAAGACTTTTCAATTGGACCTCACTACACAGTGACCTCACTAAATTTCGAGTATAGTTACTACTTAACTTTGTTATAAGCAAATTAGTTTTTTCAACAATTTTCTATATTTATCTTCATTGTCCAACCAGCCTTGAGCACAGTCTAATTGACAATAGTGCTGAGTCTTTATCATTTTTAAATTTCGCGCTAATTTGCGATGCTTAATATAAATTGGGTAGCGTTTTGCAATGTCAAACGACATTTTATATACATTTTCCACCCAAATAGTCATAGACATTTAGCCTTTATTAAGGAATTATTTATTAACTAGCTGTCCCGCCCAACTTCACCCGGGTAAAAAAGTAAAAAATAACATGTTTTTTTTATTTAACGCCCCCGCTCATTCCACCTTGCGGGTGAAGTTTCAGAAAATCCGTTCTTAGCTGACCTCTACATCGCGTAAGGAATACTCCTACCAAATTTCAAGTCAATCGGCCTTATAGTTCCTAAGATTTCGTGATGAGTGAGTTCACAAATGGATATATAGATTATATAGACTGTAAATAATATATAGATTATTTACAGATAAACAGTTTTTTTATCTCGCTACACCCAGTGTGGCATAAACGTGCGCAAGAGTTCAGAGCAAAGCATGTGACCGCGTTGATGTCTAAACTGTGCAAAAACTAAAAATTCATAAATTGAATTAACATTGTTCTTAACACGTACACTATTTCAGACATAGAACAAAAGAATTGAGCTTAGCATAGTTTTAAAAAACTTCCATCAATTATAAATACTGTGTCGCAAAAACCAAGTTGAGAAAGCCCCATCTTATCGACAGGTTACTGGAGTCTATAGAAAACGACTTACAAATATATAGCAGCCACACACCCACTTTTCGCCAGAGATATATTTTAGGTGCCAACGGGATAGATGGCGAGCCCGTCGCCATTAATCAAGCACGACTGTGCATACGCTTTAAATTGCTTTTCAAACGTATGCAACAGGTTTCCTCACGATGTTTTCCTTCACTGTAAAGCTCGTGGTGTGACTAATCACTGTACTTAAGCTTAGAAAAACTCATTGGTACAATCCGGATTCGAAGTTGCGATCTTTGTGCAACTACTCGAACCACGCGGCCACCACGGTACAAAAATACAAGCAAAAAATTCGAATAACTCGGCCCACTGCAGAAAGACGTCCCGTATATATCAAAGTCAAACAGCAGGTCAACACACTCCGAAGGTTCGACTTTTGATTTAATGCATTCGGGCTCTTGTTATTATACCGAAGCTCGTCATAAATTGCAAGGGTTTTATTTTCCTTTACATACCTGAACGATGACTTAAAAGAGGGTCTAAAAACCTGTTCCTTTATTTTTTGGTTTCGTTGTCATAAGGTTGAACATGTTTGAACCAACAAGTTAATGTAGCATATGTATGTTACAGGCGATAAATAAGTTTTTTTTTTACTGCCTAAAAGTGGCATATTAAGCATCCCTTCGGATGGTAAAGGGATGCTACCGGTATCGAAAACACGAATACACAAAATCTGCCGGAAATTGGCGGAAAGTGGGTGTGCTTAAGTAACGGCGATGGACTCGCCATCTATCACATTGCACCTAAAATATATCTCCGGTGGAATGATCCAGAGGGTACTACCTAAGCCTCTGCCTACCCCTTCGGCGAACCTTGTGTCAAGTCGTGTGGATATATATAACTACACATACGACTAAACATACGCCTTTAACTTTCTTCTCAGACGTATGCAGGTTTCCTCTCGATGTTTTCCTTGACCGTAAAGCTCGTGGTGTGCTAATCACTGTACCTACTTCAGTGCAGAAAACTCATTGATAGGTACATTCCGGTTTCGAACTTGCAATCTTTGTGTTTCAGGCCTACGCACCACTCGGCCACCGCGGCTTTTTAAATATGTGTTAATATAATGTATTCATAAATTCACACAAGTGAGCGCATTCGGTATATTACAACAATTACAACTTTTATTTAGTTTTAAATTATACTGACCGGAAACATAATTATGAAGAAGAAAGCTTTGATGTAATATGTCTGTGAATAAAATTATACATCACTAAAGAGTTTTTTTTGTACAGTTGTTACGCTGTGTAGTAATGTTGATGTACCTACACGAGTAAGATTGCATTTATTTTGGCTATTATGTAGAATATTACATTTCAATTGTTTTTATTTACAAAACAACAATTAACAGTATAATAAAAATAGAATTTAACATATTCTTTTTAATATTTAAAGATACAGATTTCCAAGTAAATTAAGTGTCAATTGAGGAACAAAAATAAAACTATCAAATAAAGCCGTGGTGGCCGAGTGGTTCGAGCAGTTGCCTGCGACGCAAAGGTCGCAAGTTCGAATCCCGCCTGTACCAATGAGTTTTTCTGAACTTAAGTACAGTGATTAGTCACACCACGAGCTTTACAGTGAAGGAAAACATCGAGAGGAAACCTGCATACGTATGAGAAGCAATTCAAAGGCGTATGTATAGTCGTGCTTGAGGAACGGCGATGGATTCGCCATCTGTTGACACCTAAAATATATCTCTGGCGGAAAGTGGGTGTGTGGGTACTACCCATACCTATACCTCTGCCTACCCCTTCGGGACCCTTGTGGGAAGGCGTGAGGATTATCAAATAAAATACGAACTTAAGGGGTGATGTTGCCAGATTGGGCGTACCTTTAGTCTATATTACTTTACTCTTTGGTACCTTTATTAAACATTTTGTTGATTTTTATAGAAAATGTTGCTAGTAATTAAATATGTATTTAACATTTGCAAATGTGAATAGAAAGTGGATTTCACGTAAACGTTGCACATGCGTCGGGTGCGGGGACAGACCAATTGATTTGACATGTCATGATATATTACTGTCGCTAAACCTTAAGACTACATAACCAACTCTACTAATAGGTACTTGGTTAATACTTGTACACCTACGTGGACTCTTGTAGGAAGGCGTGAAGATATATTTATATTTCCAAAACTTTTTTTAAAAATATAAATAAGTTTTTTACGCCGAGCTCATTTAAATTACGTTTATCGAATTTCGAATTGTGCTTATTTTTTTATATAGCTTACTATATTATAAATAGTGAGGTGTTCAATTGGCTTAGGTTACAGTACAAGTCAAGTCTATACAACTGAGATTGAACATATGAAGTACAGTGGTTTATCACACTAGGAATTTTACCCTGAAGAAGAACAGGGTACGAGAGACGCTGGCAGATTCCGTGTCGTTGGCATCAAAGTATATCTTCGACAAGGGTTGTTACACTGTTGGCAGGACGTGGTGCTAACACGAATATAATAATAAAAATAATCGATAATACTAATAAAAGTTATAATTATTTACCTCATTTCCATCGTAGACTCGTAACGTGCACAATAAAAATAAAAATTAAAAATATATCCTTAAATTGCAACACGTAATTCGTACGTCAAAAAGCCCGCGAAACACCGGAACACAGTAATGGCGGAGCGCGAGGCAACTGATCGCCACAGTGCTTTCTCCCGCGCTTTATAACATGCCGCGCGCTGGGGGGCGAAGAAATGAAACTGTTTGCCAATGCTACGCGAATCGAACCGAATTGATAGATACTATATCTAGAGTTATTTTACTAACAAACAAGATGATACAGTATGATTTGTTTCGGAAGTTGGCACTTAGACACGCGACGCCTAATAGAAAGATCGATTTAATTCGGTTCGAAATCGAAAGTTATTGATACTGCGTACAATCGAAAGTGCTGTTTCATTCATTCGCTAATAGAAATTTCATAAATAATGCGGCTTTATAAATATTTGTAAAGTCTAATTATCGTAGTTCGTACAAAATAAATCAGTAAAGATTTGTACGTGATCCTAGCCTAAAAACAAAAAAATCTTCAAGTATTAAGTGAAATAGTGTAACTTTATGCAACTTCTTTCTCTATTTTTTCAATTTGCTAAATAATATAATTTAATTTCATAAGCACTGTTCGCATGGCTGGAAAACATGAAGGAATTTTGTACTTTTTATTCTGCCAAGTTTACCTGAAAACCGGATGGTGACCTAAGCCTCGATCGACTAAAGAAATATTGGAGGCGTTTTGACATCACGCATTTGCTGCTCGCTCGGGTTTTGCGCGTTACCGCGACATTTCATAAGATACAATATTTTTATGAAGTAATAAATCACTCGCTGAAATCGAATTTGTCTCCGGAATTTAAGAAATCAAGTTATTAGGTACCTTTATTGGAATTTCTGAGCCCGATTCAACAATATTACTCTTGTATCTATGCCGTAACCATTTTATTTCAAAATGTTGTCATAAGGGGGTATTCAAATGAAATAACATGATAAGCGGTTACCGCAGCTCATGGACACTTGGCTCACCAGAGCAGAATTAACAGTCGCGTACAAAATACAAAATACATACATACCGGATAACCCACTCAACGTCTTCCTTCACATTTGAAAATAATTCCTTAGTATTCACAGCATTACTAGCTGTGCATAAACATTACTAGATTTGCTCCATGATTTCACTCACTTAAAATTTTATTTCGTTTTTAGGCTGTTTTTCTGGATGTATCCTTACACCTTCCCACTAGGGTCCCCGAAGAAGTAGGCAGAGGTGGTAGTACCCACACACCCACTTTCCACCAGAGATATAATTAATGGGCTAACGTGATAGATGACGAGTCCGTCTCCATTCCTGAAGTACGACAATACAGCCTTGGAATTTCCTTTCATGCATATGCAGGTTTCCTCTCAATGATTTCCTTCGGGATTCGACCTTGCGATCTTTGTGTCGCAAGCAACTACTCGTACCACTCGGCCACCACGGCTCTTTTCTGCATTATAACATATCTCATGTATTAAAACGAAAGTAAGAAACTTTCGTTCAGTAATTTTTGCGTGAAAGAGGAAATAAGATCCTCATTACACATTTATAATATTCGTCGGTACGCTATGGCGTATAATAACCTTCGTGTGCTAGGCAAAGCAGTATGTAGGACCATTGAGGCAGAGACTAGCTACCACACTAGGGCTTTTGAATTTGTTCGGAATCCTGCGTCTTCCCTATGACAATTAAAGATGACGGATGCAGTGAAAGTTGCGGGCTTTATATTTTTTTTATTTTTAGTATTGTCTCTCGTAGCGTGAGTTCCGGGAACTTTTGCTACTTAACCGGTCAATGGCGAGACCTAGGCCTCCAGCCAGGCACTTTATTTCTAAGCAACACAGCTAAGGGCACCCCCTGTGGGGTACGAACCTCGACTTAGGGCGTTGCTGGATCGCGAGCAAGGGAGCTGGGCTGGACTGGTAATTTTATTTAAATATTATTTGGGAGTGGCATTTGCGCGTCTGGCTCGGCGCGGGCCGGCGTTTGCGGCGGGGGTCGGGGGTAAGTTGCGGGTTGCAACTATTCTGCATGATATAGATAGTGCCTACGAAGGCGCTCCCCCTATTCTTCCCTACAGATTACAGTGTAAGTGTGCAACCTTCCACTAATGTTGAGTATCATCGGTACACACTGATTACCTATGAGTGCACACGCACACTACAATTAATAGAGCCGGACCCTCCCCGCATCCCGCGACTCTCTCGACTCCTCTCTCGATACTATCTCCTAGTATAAAACAAAGTTGCTTCCCGCCTTGTAATTCTAATGCCGTTTCTATCAATAAAGTGATTCAACGGGAGCTAAGCAGTATATTTATGATTTTAACACGCAAAGTAAAGATAACTAATTAACTATTTTGGGTCTTACATAGGTATATGTTATGGACAGGCTGGAGACCTAGAACTCGCCATTATCAAAACCTGTTTGTATAAATGGCAGTTTATAAATCTAAATTTTGAATTGGAATTCTTAAATAAAATTTATTATATTAAACTTGTGGCAAACATATTGCTAACGCCATCTGTGAGTCACTTTTGGATTTAAAAAGTGCCTGCATGTAATCAATAGCAACTGTTTTTTTCTGGCAAAAATTCGTGTATACCGCGATGTGGTTTTGTGTGGGTGTCACGGTCTTAAGGTGTAAGTGTGTATTTTTTACTGTTATTTTGTATTTCGTAAAACTGATTTCTCAATATAAGGTCGATAACGCGCGAGTTTACATATCACTACCCACGCGATGTACTCAACTTTTTGTTCAGCTTTGTACTAGCTATACATACATACAATAATCACGCTTAGTTCCTCTGTAGACTGACACACTCCATCGCTTCATCCACATTCATAAAAGTTAAAGAGTAATTTGATAGGTGATTTATAGACATTATCTAGAAATAAAACAAATTTATTGCCAAATTTTTAAATTCACCCACATCTTTCGACACTATTTGAAGGGACCAAAGAATCAAATATTAATAAATTTCCTTGCGTCTAGTAAAATATACCGAGGGATCATCTCGCATAGTTTCCAGTTTGTAAAGGCACGTGCAGCACGGACAAAAATAAAGTCTTAGAAATTTTGCGAGCTTCGATTTCGTATTAGCCTTCGAATAAATGCCACTATCTTTGGAACTTAGGTTCTCTTCATTTCTAGAGTTACTACACATGGCTTCGAAAGTGTTAAAATTACGCTTGAATTGTGAGGATACACTTTCAGTTGACTTTGCCACGTCATCAGATTTCTTATGAGATTCTTGGTTCTCGCCCTCCCGCTCCCAAGAAGTGACAGGTAACAAGTATTCCTCTACATTGAGGCTATGCTTCGAGGCATGCTGCGAATGTCTAATGAGTGTAGCCAAGTTCACCATGGACGAACTGTCAGGATGGTGTAGGCCATCTCCAGGGATACGGTTACCGACTTTCTCCTGCAGCTCACTGTCGTTCAAACACAGCTTCATCCGTAACACCGTGATGTCTGAATCGCTTGGCCATGATACCACGTCCGGTAGAGGACTTTTCTGGCGTTTAGGCCTTGGCTTTTTAAATTTCTTCTTTTGTATACAATCTGATCTACTTTTGGATAGTCCTGATTCCAAACTTCTAGCCAAACTAGCCGATACGGCACCTTCTGTTTCCATTGGTAATTTAAATGCTACTTGGCGCGATTCATTGAAATTTCCATTTGCCTTTTGAATGTCTATTATATCTTCAATTTTTGTTATATTTTCATTTTGGTTGTGTGTGTTATGATCCATTATTAAAATATTTTTTAACCATTTAGTATTTTTACTAATTTTTAAGAAGAACAATCCAATCAGGATGGCTTTTTTGACATAGGTACTCTCTTTGAAACTTATCGAAAAAGTTTTAACTATATTTCTAACTGATATTATAAGATATTATTTAGAAATAGAGTTAAAACTTTTTAATAAACCTATTTTATTTAGGACATTTATTATATTCATGGGAAGATTATCTCTATTATTTCATAGTATTCATCAGATAAAAATTACAAATAAATATTAATTTATATTTGTATGTTAACAATTCTGCATGAAATGGTTTTCTTACGTCATTATGACACCGTTGTCAAGTCAAGGTCTATAGCCTATAGAACTGTCAAACTTTGTTCCGAACGTTTAAAAACTTAGTAAACCGACAAATAAATATTTTCTAATAGTGAATTATCTCAAATTTATTTAGTATAGTTTGTTTTAAACAATTAGAATAGTGTTTTCACAAAGGGTATAAATATTTTAAACATTTATTTATTCGATATATTCCTATTGTGCTCATAATAATGTCTGTTATTTTCCGAACGAATAAACTTTCATTTGCGAAGCGAAATGTCATCACTGCTGACTGCACTCTCGTACCAAGTAAAACAGTGAAGTATGGTGTAATTTATTGTAATGTTTTGGCTACGTTAATTTTATACTTTCTACCATGGATTCTTACAATACCGACAGCGAAGCTAGTGATAAATGGAATTTGAATGGTGATTGTTCACCAGACGAGCCGCAGGTCTTGGATCATACAAAAAATATTGATGACATTTCTACGCCTTCGGAGCTAAAATTTGATCAAGGTATTGTAAACAAATTAGTGCAGGAAATGTATCACTTCCTTCTGGAATACCGTCCTCTGTTATCACCTGATGTACAATGCGTTATGTACCTATTTTTATCTGACGTTCAGAAGGAATAATGTTAGTGATGCAAAGTTATCCACGATATTTTTTATAGAAATTGATCAAGAGGACCCAGATGTGACTGAGAAGCGTAAAGAAATAGAGAAATGTCTTGAAAATCCTGATAATGTCGATTTGGAGCAATGGCAAACATTAGCAAAAAGCAAAGCTGGTTTGATTTGTGGTGAGTATTGAATTACATCTAGTCATATGAGTAGGTACTTATTTTCATACTACTTTTAGGTAACTAATTTAGTTGAAGAGAAAGTTACCATCTCTTTGCATTATATGGTCAGTATCTAATTATTCATTTACATATATTAAAATTTATAACAATAATGAAGTACTTGACTGTATTTTTTGATATAATTAGTGTTGAGTCATGTGATAATAGACTCCATTGTATATAAAATGCAGTAGGAAACACTTACCATGAATATTATATCGAAAACTGTATTGTTTTATCTCAATTTACCTCTTACTGGTACCTAAACTAATCTACAAAAACTAGCTGTCTATAATATACAATAATAAGGTAAATGTAGGTTCTCAATTCTGGTGGCCGAGTGGTTTGAGTAACATTACACTGCAACGTTAAGATTTAAATGCTGTACCAGCTGTAACACTAGACACAACAAGCTTTAAGTTGGTTAAGGAAAACATCAAGAAAACATGCATATGTTTCACAAGAAATTCAAAAGACGTATGTATAGTTGTGGCCAAGTCGGATTTGCTATCTGTCATGTTGGCACCTAAAATATATCTGGTGAAAAGTGGGTCGCGCACTATAGTATATATATATATGTTATGTATTTGGTGGGTACTTATTTAATCTTATTGACACATAAGATTATTAAAAGTACAAGTGGGTAGTTTGTAAGCATATTGTGGATAATACAGTCAGTGGTTTGCTACCTAGCACAATACATTGGACTTGCTAATATTGTTGTTTTATTGGACATAACAGTGGCGACGAAGGTCAAATTTTAAACTATGGAGCGTAAATCAGTGAAATTTCACGAGTTTAACGTGAAATCTGACAATTGGGATAGTTATATCGACCGTTTAAAATACTGTTTCGAAGCTAATGGAATCGACGACGATTGCACAAAACGCGCTAACTTTTACACAATTTGTGGAACAGAAGTGTTTGAAACTTTGCTAGCATTAATAACACCGAAGAAATCAAGTGACATTTGTTTTTCTGATATTGTGACGGTTCTCACCAAACATTTTTGTCCAAAACCTAATGAAATTTCAGTGTCTTACAAATTCTATAAACGCGATCAAAGACACGATGAATCAGCGTCTGATTACATTGCACAATTACGAAAATTAAGTGCGGGTTGTAACTTTACGGATTTGGAAAGAATGCTTCGAGACCGCTTGGTGTGTGGTATGACAGACAACAAGTTGCAATACGACCTTTTGAAAAGGGACATTTTAAGCTACGGAGATGTGGTAGATGCTATGTTGTCGTCAGAGAGCGCGGGGAGGGACGCTCGCATGATGCAGAGCGCCGACCCCGGTTCGGCATCCACGGGTACATACGCGACATTGACGTCACCGGCATACGCCCCAGAACCAATGGAAGTGAATGCTGTCAAATCTAAAAGTAATGTGCGTCTTTGCTATCGTTGTGGCGATCGCCACGGAGGAGAATGCCGTTTTATTAACGCGGTATGTCATTTTTGTAAGAAACGTGGACACATTGAAAAGATATGTACAGCTAAGAAAAGAGATGTCTCAAGGAACGTTAATTATGCGGATACTGAAGCGAATTCCTTACTGAACGGCATCTATAATGTGAACGCAACACGCACGCGCATACCGGCGTTCACCTTAAGGGTTATGGTGGAGGGCAGGCCTGTTACTATGGAAGTAGACTCAGGTGCTGCGTTTTCAATTTTGAACCAACGTACGTGGTCGCAGTTGAAATCGAACGCGCGTCTACGCATGCTGCCCAACAGACTGTGTACGTGGAATGACTCCCCAGTGAACGTGTGTGGACAAGCGAATGTGCAAGTACAGTATAAGGACATTAAGTGTGTTCTCAAAGTCGTTATAGCTAAGGGTTCAGGCCCAAATTTAATTGGTCGTAATTGGTTCGAAGCACTGAATATTTCAATAAAGGTAAATGCAATTTCTGAAAATGATATGACTACCACGAATGTAATATTAGCGAAATATTGTGAGGTATTCAGGGACGGACTCGGTACTTACCGGGGTGACCCTGTAGAGATTCGATTGAAGCAGAACGCGACACCGAGATTTCTGAAGGCTCGGTCTGTGCCGTATGCTATTAAGGATAGGGTTGAAAAGGAAATCGATCGTTTAGTCAGTGAGGGAGTTCTATGTCCAGTATCTTTTTCTGAATGGGCAACGCCTGTGGTACCTATACTTAAGAAGAATGGCGACGTTCGCTTGTGTGGAGATTATCGCAGCACGGTTAATCAGGCTACAGAACCGGATACTTATCCGATGCCTACGGCAAGTGAAGTGTTTGCTTCGGTGTCAGGGGGGAAGTGGTACACAACTCTTGATCTGAACCGAGCTTACACACAGGTGATCGTGACAAATGACACGTCACGTCTTTTAACTTTAAACACCAGTAAAGGTCTTTACACAGTGCACAGATTGGCATTCGGCGTCAAGGCGTGCCCAGGTATTTTTCAGCGTTTGATGACGGCGTTGTTGGCGGGTGTACCTGGCGTGGCGGTTCTAATCGATGACGTCATCATTAGTGGTCGAACCATGCCAGAGATGACACAGCGTTTGGACATAGTACTTAACCGTATCGCAAAAGCAGGCTTACGCCTTAATCGAGACAAATGTAAGTTTGCTAAGAGTCAAGTTGAATTTTTAGGTTTTGTTATAGACGCTGAGGGTATTCACCCTGCACCTAGTAAGGTCGAGTCAATAGTTAATACACCAGAACCTAAAAATGTTCAACAGCTTCAAGCTTTTCTGGGTTTATATAATTTTTACGAGAGATTCATACCTCACAAGGCCACAGTGTTGGAACCTTTACATAGGTTACTCGACAAGTCACGTGATTGGCAGTGGACCGACAAAGAACAGAACAGTTTTGATGCAGCAAAACATTTATTATCGTGCGAGATAACTTTGGTACATTTCGATTTAAATAAGCCGCTAGTGCTGACTTGTGATAGTTCCGAGTATGGTGTGGGTGCAGTTCTATCTCACGTTATGGAGGACGGGCAAGAGCGACCCGTAGCGATGGGCTCGCGAACACTTCACACGCATGAGAGAAGGTATTCGCAGTTAGATAAGGAAGCGACAGCTATAATGTTTGGTCTGAGTAAATTCCATAACTACCTAATGGGTAATTCCTTCACGGTGGTAACTGATCACAAACCATTGTTAGGTATTTTTGATCCAAAGAAGCCGATACCTAGCGTATTGTCACCTCGGTTGACTAGAATTGCATTAGTTCTTACTTCCCATAGTTACGAAATTGTTTATAAGCCCGGTCATACTATAGGTCATGCTGACGGTTTAAGTCGGTTGCCACAGTCGGTTCCAGAAGAACCAGAACCGCAACTATACGATATTTTATTAATTGCCGAAACTCCAACGGATTTTCCAGTTGATGTCGATCAGATAGCATCAGTGACAAAAAGCGACAAGGTTCTTAGTCGTGTTAAGCATTACATTTTGTGTGGTTGGCCAGATAGAGTCACAGACGAGCATTTGCGCCCGTACTGGTTGCATCGCACTGAATTGTCTCTGCATGAAGATTGTGTCTTACTTGGGTGTCGCGTGGTGGTGCCGCCATCGCTGCGCAACCCTGTCTTACATGCTTTACATAAGGTGCATAGTGGAATAGTACAAACTAAAGCTCTGGCCAGAAGTTATGTGTGGTGGCCACAGTTGAATGATGATATCGAGGCATTAATTCAAAGTTGCAATAAATGTTTAGAGCACAGACACATGCCACCTAGGACTAGATATGAATGGATCACCCCATGTAAACCTTGGTCGCGAATTAATATTGATTTTGCCGGGCCGTTTCAAGGAAGATATTTTTTAATAATCGTAGATGCTTATTCTAGATGGCCTGAAGTATTCGTGGTAAATAACATGACATCGTCGACAGTTATTCGGCATTTGAGAATGATATTGGCTACTCATGGGCTGTGTGAGACTATTGTGTCCGACAACGGAACACCTTTTGTATCGAGTGAAATGAAACAATTTTTGGAATCAAATAAAATTAAACATATAACTACTGCCCCATATCATCCATCTACCAACGGTTTGGCAGAACGAATGGTTCAGACTGTCAAAGACAAATTGCGCAAGATGGATGGTACATCATGGGATGTCAAAGTTCCGAATATGTTACTGGGACTTCGGGTAACTCCATGCACAACAACTAATAAAAGTCCTTCGGAACTGTTGATGAATAGACGTTTACGCACTTTACTCGACACTATTCATCCTGATAATCGCCAGCGTCAAAGGAATGAGCAGCAAATCATTCGTAATACTGAAAAAAATCATAGGCAAGTTAATGCAGGACAGAGTGTTATGTATAGAAATTATAGTAACGGAGCACGATGGTTGCCGGGTACTATAGCCCATAGGGATGGTCCGTCTAGCTATCAGGTGACCACTAGTGATGGAACGTTTATTTCAAGGCATATTGATCAGATAATTAAACAGAAAAGTCAGAGTGCAAGCAAAGATAAGGAAGGAGAAGGAGGTGAAAGAGAGAGAGTGGATGAAAGGGTTGAAGAAAGGCAGGAAGAGAAAGGAGATTTCGCATCAGGACAGAATAGTCCGGAAATTATTGAGATACCGAGTTCGGATAAGTGGGGTGAGATATTAGGCATACCAGTAGAACACGAGTCTGGGTATTCTGGGGGAAAAGTTAAAAATAAAGTGAATGTACATGCAAGGTCTCCCTACTCTCGATCTGGCCGTGAGTTTAATTATTTAGAGTGATTGTTATTAGTAAACATATTGTTTTGTTTTATTCTAAGTTGTTTTTCAGTGAAGTTCATTAATGAACATGTTATTTTAGTTTGTTTATTTTATGTCATTATGTTAGCTAAAGGGTAAGGTATGTTATGTATTTGGTGGGTACTTATTTAATCTTATTGACACATAAGATTATTAAAAGTACAAGTGGGTAGTTTGTAAGCATATTGTGGATAATACAGTCAGTGGTTTGCTACCTAGCACAATACATTGGACTTGCTAATATTGTTGTTTTATTGGACATAACAATATATATATATATGTGTATATATATATTATATTTTCAAGTCGATCATGTAGTGTAGTGTGCAGGTCCCATTCCTCTCAAGAATAAAAGCAAAAGAAATGACATTAAATTATATACTAATAAGTCTGTTTATCATTAGATGAGTATAGAAGGAAGATATGGCCGTTACTTGTTGGTGTGACACAAGAGGAAATGACAGAGGCACCGTCCTTGGATGACCTCTCTACACACCCTGAATATAACCAGGTTTGTTAGGTCATACTTATAGCATGCATGTGTAAAACAAGCAGATGATACAAAGCTTTCCATAAATTACTATCTACTAAAATATTAATTTTAAATATTCAAACAAATTTACTAGAAAATCTTATGAATCTATTATTATGGGTATTGAGTAGAGAAGGAATAGTTTTATATCTAGAAAATTTTGTAATTGTTCTGTAATTTCTCTGCCTACCTCATCCAGCACTGTGCAGGATATTTATAATTGTCTTAATTTTTAACTGCCTGACCACAGCAAATTTGTCCTGACTGATATGAATGCTAAGGTTAACTAAGATATCTCAGCACGAGAAACATACAAATAAACTCTCCATGGCCATTCTAATCAATAGAATAACTTTATAAATGCCAAAGGACTTACCATCTGTCACATTGGCACCATAATCTCCAGCTAATAGGTACTGGATAGCAGTACCCACCCCTTTGGGGACCGTTGTTGGAAGGCATGAACTTATTTAATTATATTATTCCTTGTGATTCAGGTGGTGTTAGATGTCAACCGTTCCCTGAAAAGGTTTCCTCCTGGCATTCCATATGAACAACGCGTGGCATTGCAGGATCAACTTACAGTGCTCATATTAAGGGTCATAATTGAGTACCCACACCTGAAATACTACCAGGTATGCGTTGCACTTTGTTAATAATGTTACACAGAGATGCCTTTTCCTAAACCCTACAGATTTTAAGTTGAAAAAACATCTGACCTTTACCATTTAAATTAATTTTGTACTGTGTTTTAGTTATTAGGGTCACATATATTGAAAGATAAGGCAAATAATTGTACATCCGCTGGAAAAATATTCCTTGTGGTTACCCCATCAATACAGTATGTACCAGTGGGGTCAGATGGTTTTTCTTACATTTAATGATAAAATTGACCAGTTTAAGTGCAGTTCGAACAGTAGCCGTTATCAGTAACCAATACATTAAATCCTTACAAGTTCATTGGCCAGATAAAACTCATTATTGCATTGTTCACAAATATGGTTCAATATATATTGGTTTGTTAGTGTACATAGAAGTTATCTTTAGGAGGTATATACACTTGAGGGACAATTGTCTGTACTAATGTTATAAACTAGCACAATTTTTTCATAAAAGCCAAAAGCCCTGGGGCTAGGGTGTCATGTAACTGTCACTATTTAGTATCGTTTGTTCCGTATGAGTCGTTTTCCGAATTCGACGTACTCCAGATTTGTCGAACTCTAGATCGGTCGCAGGTACTCCATATTAAATACCAAATACTTACACATTGTAACTTATTTAAATGAAAAAATTAAAACTAAGTAGCCACTATTAAGATGTTGAATATAGAATGTTGGGGAAATTTTATATATATATCCTCACGCCTTCCCACAAGGGTCCCCGAAGGGGTAGGCAGAGGTGTATAGGTAATACCCACACACCCACTTTCCGCCAGAGGTATATTCTGTGCCAACGTGACAGATGGCGAGTCCATCGCCGTTACTCAAGCACGACTATTACATACGCCTTTGAATTGCTTCGCAGACGTAGGCAGGTTTCCTCTCGATGTTTTCCTTCACCGTAAAGCTCGTGGTGTGACTAATCACTATACTCAAGTTCAGAAAAACTCATTGGTACTGTCGGGATTCGAACTTGCGACCTTTGCGTCGCAGGCAACTGCTCGAACCACTCGGCCATCACGGCACTAGTTCAATACGTGTGTGAGGGGCTCCGGGGCACTACGGGTAAAGCCAGTGGGTCGGAGGCGTCGGTCCCGCCATCGGTGGGTGCCCGTGTCGTAGCGGTGTCGTGTGGCAGGGCTACCACGACGTGGCCATCACGCTGCTGCTGGTGTGCGGCGAGCGCGCGTCGTTCCCGCTGCTGTGCCGGCTGTCGCACGGGCCGCGCGCGCCCCTAGCGCCCTTCATGCGCGCCACCATGCAGCCCACGCAGCACCTGCTCAACTACCTGCTGCCCGTGCTGCGCCGCGCCGACACTGCTGTCGCCGACTGCCTCGACAAGTACGCTATCACTACTCCTCACACACTTCTCATCAGACAAATCGAAACACAAAGCAAGGTTCTGTTATGTAAGGATTATCAGAAATATAGATATGTATATTTTGGAATATGTGTCAAATGTCGTTTAATAGTACCTCATATTATATACTAAAAAAACATAAACTTGAAAGGTGTTCGATTTTTCTGATGATCTTATACTTGCCGTGCCTCGCGGATACACCCGCGTAATATTTCCTTTCATTGGTAGGTTTTTCTCTATCAATATTAAAACACCATCCCATAATTAAAATTATTTATTTCTAGCTCCAAGTTAAAT
Source organism: Drepana arcuata (assembly GCA_016069955.1). Taxonomy (NCBI): domain Eukaryota; kingdom Metazoa; phylum Arthropoda; class Insecta; order Lepidoptera; family Drepanidae; genus Drepana; species Drepana arcuata. The sequence continues at coordinate 26,640 of JACCPG010000657.1, read as the reverse complement.
ACAGACATCTTAGTTATATATGTATTTATTTAATTGAGAAAGTATCCGAGCGATTCGAATGAAGTATGTGTCGCGTAGGGCGGGCGTGGGCACGATGTTCGCGCTGCCGTGGTACCTGACGTGGTTCGGGCACAGCCTCAACCGCTACTCGGACGTGGTCCGCCTGTACGACTACTTCCTGTGCGCGCCGCCGCTGTTCCCCGTGTACGTGACGGCGGCGCTGGTGGCGGCGCGCGCGCCCGCCGTCCGCGCCTGCGACTGCGACATGGCGGCGCTGCACTGCCTGCTGTCGCGGCTGCCCGACGACCTGCCCTTCGAGGACATCCTGCGCTCCGCCCAGAGGCTCTACGAGGAGAACGACCCGCTCGACCTCGAGCCCGAGGTAGCCGAGCTGGAAAAAAAAGAGTGAGTTTTGAGAACACTATTTTTCGTCGCTCCGAATCCTGACACCTTATGCTTTGAATCGTTATAGATAGTGCCATCCTCGAAGACGCGCCCCACCAATTTCTAGTCGAGGGGGTCGCGTTTCGCGTTTTTGATTGTAGTGCACTCATAGGTAATCAGTGCATACCGATAATACTCAAACGTTAGTGGAAGATTGCACACTAACGCGATAAACTATACGGAAGAATAGTGGGGCGCGTCTTCGTGGATGGTCGACTCCAAGAGATATATTTTAGTAGATCTAAATGGTGTATAATGATAGTTCCGTTGCTCATGGTGTTAGAAGATTTTTAAGTGAGCGTCGTCTTGCAGGGAGCAGCAGCGTATCATGGACGAGGAGCGCATGCGTCGCCGGCGGCAGGTGTCGCGCGCGGGGGGCGGGGCGGGGGGCGGGGCTGGGGGCGGGGCGGGCGGCCTGCGCTGGCGCGTGCAGCGCTGGTCGCGGCTGGTGCCCGCCGCGCTGCGCCACGCCCCCCTCACGCGCCGCGCCCTATTGGCCACGGCCACCGTGCTCGTGGGCGTGTACGTCTACTACCGCCCCGAGCTGCTGTTCTCCAGGTAGCGGCACGCCTATCAGTTTGTCTTCTTCAGGTTCTAGGCACGACGTCGGTGGGACGCCGCCGCTACCCCAGCGCTGTGGGGCTCTAAGTACGATCTGATCGAAGTTCTGAGCGAATTTTGTTTGTTTAGTCAAACAGTACAATAATTCCGAATGATATAATATTTTTGTCATCGATCCCTTTTTATTTTAACTCTTAATCATAGAGAGGTTTTAAACGCCGTTTTAATGAATTCATGAAAGTAACAAAACATGGCAAAACCATAGATTTAGGATTTTTTTCGCTGTACATCCTATATCTATGGTTCAAACTAAAATATTCCTCATTGGATTGCAATAAGGACTAAAACTAAATAGCTATGTTACATGAATTGTCATGTAATGTGACGTCATCATATACATTTAAAATAAACGGCATTAAAAACAAGAATCTTAGAAAATGTTGTCACGTCGTTTCGTCTACAAAAAGCTTATTCATTTTTGTAGAAAAAATGTTAGCGGAGTTTTCTTTCTTATCTTATATTTCTTGTTTTTTTTCTTCTCGTGCTTTTGTTTTCGTAAACATGGTGCTTGGGTAGTGTTATCATGACAGCAAAAGCCTAGAGAGGACAAACTGATGTTGAGCGAGAGTGGATCTTGTTCCAATATGTTAAGGTACATTGTGACACATTAAGGAATTGTTATATGTATTGTATAGCGTAGTCAGTGCGAGTATGAAATGTATGGCATGTGTGCGTTTGATTGTTGGCGGGTTTGATCAAACATTTGTAATACAAAATTTATTCATTTTATAAAAGCCATAAAACACAGAATTCACACCACGGGCTTTACGGTGATTCCTGTATACTTTTTTAGAATAAATTTTAAGGAACATCTCTGCCTACCCGGAAATTTTCGAGCCTGGTGGCAACACCAGGATCTCCTATTGAAGTAAGTTAATCTAATCTTGTCTAACTGAATCCCATGTTTGATCAAATCCCTTTAGAATGTAGTTTTGCAAAGACTAAAAAAAATAATGCCTTACAGTTGAATGTACTAAGCATGCTGTTGATTCCTCATTTATATACAGATTCAATAGTAGAGCTATGACTATGATATAAATTTAATATTTATTTTGTATATAGGGTTCGATAATACGATCTAGTAAAGGTGTTAGCCTCTATTCCCTAGCTCGAGAACCAACAACACTCTAAGCTGAACTCTTTACGCTTTATATGGGGGGGGGGGGGCTTTGGTCTCGCCATTGTTCCCGAACCCAAGCCATGAAAAAAAAATTATAACTCTCATAGTTGGCAATATAACATCGTCTGAATGATGCTTATCAAATATAGTCAATGAATACAAATAATGCAATAAAAAATTCCTCTTATTCTGATATTTATAAGAAATATCAAATCGGTATTATTTAAATAAGGTTGCTTTTTAATGAAATTGAAATGTGTTATATTCAGTTATGTATCAATACATTATTGTGAAGTATACACCTCTGCCTACCCCTTCGGAGACCCTTGTGGGAAAGCGTGAGGGATATATTATATTATTATTATTATCTTTGTGAAGCAGAGAGGCAGTTATAGTCCGCGCGGAACTAGTTCGCCGCGCCTAAGGTGGGAATGCGGATGGGTGCGATGCCTTATCTCGAGATATCGGACTTAATAATATAGAAAACAGATGTACTATGTCATATTAAGTGAACAACAATCTCATGTGTTAGGCAACCCGCCGCCTCACCTCCGTCCCCACCTAGGGCGCGGCCAACTAGTGCCGCGCGGACTATAGGTAAAATTCTGCATAGAGAAAATTTGTTGATTGATTGACAGCTGTCATAGCGACATATGTCATTGAAACGTTAAAACCAAATTATCTCCACAAGTATGAATTGATTTGTTGTTCGCGTTTTATATTCAATTGTTTGTATATTATGTGATTTGTTGTTTGTAATTTATTCAAATGTGATATTTCGTTAAAGTAAGCTATGTCCCATTCCTCGCAAGATTAAATCTTAATACAATAACGCAAAGGTATAATTCTGTTTAATTAACTAATATAGAGTAATTACTAATTTACTAACAGAGAAAATGTTAAGCATTTATTAATTTGTAATTGTTTCGCGAGTCTCTGGTATAGTTCTTCTTATATGCATAAGGGCTCGGAGGAAATACAAAAATTGCTACAAAACTATGCTTTTATACAATTGTATTTGTGGCATAACATGCAAGTAATCGGATCCATACCCCTTTAGATACCTCCCCATACAAGTCCATGTAAAGTAAACAGACTGTAACCTTATATTGGTTAAAAATTCATTGCAACTAGAATAGTTAGTTCATTGTAAACTTAAAGGAAAAAATGTGATTGCTAGAGATCTTTGAGTGTTGTGCGAGTTTGTTGAAAAATGTGTTATACTGTCGTAACGTTCAACGGAATTAAGTCTTGATGTTTAGATATCCTGGCGATATGATCCTGCGTTCTTAAAAACATAACATTAAGAGCTATTTTGCATTGGCAATCAGTATTCTTCCATTAAGAATTTACCTGAAACTATGTGTATTCCTGACTCTAGCCTGACTGACAGACTGAAATTTGCACTAAAATACCGAAGGCTTTCATAGACAAAATACCCCTAGAATGTCAAATATTGTATGCTACTCAATTATTATTTATATTTATATTATGTTATTCATACTTCGTTTGTTTTCACTCATTAGTAATGATCAACATTACACACAGATATGTCAATTACAATAGAAGTCAGTTGTGTAAGCATTAAGGATTATTTTATATCTCTATGTCTGGGAGTGCATGTAACCAATATTAATTCCGTATGTTTGCTAGTTTAATATGAAGTAGATTACACTGTGTGGTTATTACATTATATGCAGTGCTGTTTGAACGTGAATAGCAAATATTGTTTCTTTGAATGCTAAGAATCATAATGATTTGCAGTTGCAATAACTAGTTACTGTCATAGGGCAATATTATTGCCACACACTGTACGTAGGTTAAGCTCATAATTTATTACGGTTATGTAAAAGGCGGTGATATATAAACGATTAAATTATATGTTTACGAGGACTGTTTTGTTTCATTATATCCAAACTGTAGTATTTAGTGAAGATAACGTCATAAAAAAAATCGTTAAGCATAAAAATATAAATATTAGCAAGTAAGGGTTGCTTTTTATACAGCAGTTGTTCAATTGTAATGAAAAGCAACAGAATAAATAAATATACAAAGTTGTAATTTTTTAGAAACTTTTTTCGCATCAAAATCTTCTGGTATGACAAATTTATACATGTAGATATAATTGCGTTTTTATGAATAGTCTAGTAGTAGTAGTTTGAGCTATTTGTTTTATTTCTCCGCCTTGAGGATATATAGATTTTTTTATTAATATGCTAAATTTTTTTAGACACCCTGTATATTGCTTTAAATAAAAATACTCTGTTACTTGAATGACTTTAATGCAACTCGACGTGACGTGTTGAAGTGTAAATGCCGTTTGGAAGGTACAGCCAGCTGCAAAAGGTTCATGGATAACAGACATCACAGTTTAATCATAGCTTCCTACAGCCTTGACCATGTCGGTTGTAAGCGATCGGTGCTCAATGTTACCTGATTATACATGTATCCTCCACCTCCACAACATCTTAGCAACCAACTTTCAGACTTTTTAAGGCTTTAAACTTAATATATATATATAAGGCTTTAAACTTTTCGAAGTTTAATGATACTATGAAATAAAATTACGGTATACAGTCAAACCCGGATAAGTGAGAGTTCAAGGGAGCACAATCTCATTCTCGCTTATAGAGGTTTCTCACTAACCCGAGTTTCTCGCTAATGCAGGTACATGGGTAGCGTCCCTCTTATAGAGGTACGAATTTCGATGTCCACCAGAGCACAAAGACTCTATAAAGTCTTTTGATTTTATAATTTTATAATAGGATGGGATTCTGATAAATTAAACTCCCTCTGACTTTCATTTCGCGATTTTCCGGATTCAGTATTTTAACTTTATCACTTAACGACAGTACTTTAATTTTCCGTTTTGACTTGATGCAGAACAGAACTTTCCTTCGCAATTAATTAACTATAACTGAGTTAGTCCGACAAACAGGATGGTACACAAGCACACGTGTCCTTTCGAAAAGAATGATATATTATATGATGATGATAAAATAACGAAAGTTAAGAATGAGTAATATAATAGCAGATGAGGTCCTCCTAAATAATAAAAATAAAAAAGCTCGACTTTCGCTTATAGAGGTATAGATAAGTAGCAGTCTCACTTACGGAGGTCCATGAGGGAAAAACGTCTCTCTCTTACAGAGGTTTCTGTTTCTCGCTAATAGAGGTTTTGGGAGCTTAAAATGACGGGTCTCTATTACTCTCACTTAGAGTTTTCTCACCTATCCAGGTTTGACTGTATTCCATATAAAAAAAAATCTACTTACAATTAAACAATATCTCCATAGCACAAATATTATAAGTAAACGAATTAATTATTCATTATTATTTAAAACTCTATATTACACGTCAATATTGCTCGTTTAACTAAAGAAACAATGAGTCTAGAGATACTTAGCGATTCACTCTCTACAAGTAATTATGTAGAAATAGCTACCTCTCGTTGCTGTGCCCTTACAGGGTTTAAGATATTATGTGTTAGTGTACCTACTGTATAATTTTAAATGTCTGACAATGCAATAAATATGAATATATAAAAGAAACAGTGAATCAAATTTTTAAATTTAGAAAAGTAAAAAAAAAACAGTACGGTTCAGTATATTCCATGCAGGTATTTATCACAGCCGCAGTTATCAAGTATCAAACCACTTCAAAAGTACAAAAAAATGCCTTTAGAGCATACAATAAATGTAAAAACTAATTAATGTTGCAATATTATTCAAATCAATGTCTTGGGGCTAAAATATAAACAAGTTTTATGCACTTTCAGTGGTATAAGTAATACACGGCATTAAGTAGTATATACGCTACACTTATCTAAAATGATAAGACAATATCCATTGATTTTGAGACGCATGAGCACTTAACTTAAACTGTTCCTAACACCATAACTTGTTTTATTTCAATATTCTTATTTATTAAGCTTAAGCATAGATACTTAGAAAATATTTATTACCTTAAATATGTAGAGAGAGCATTATAATGTAAACGCTTATCTGACTACGAAAAAAGCCTAACACAGTTTCGATTTTATTTATTATCACAAAACATAGTCGCCCGCCCCGTCTGTCTGTTTGCAATAAACTACTGAACCGATTTTTATGCGGTTTCTACCAAAAGACGGTATAATTAATTTTTATGCGGTTTCTACCAAAAGTATAATTAATTAAGAAGGTTTAAATGTATAATTTGTTTTTTGAAAATTAGTTGATACATGGTGGTTGGTGTGTATTATTGAAAATGTCGGGATTTTAATCCATTTAAGAAATAACAAAAAAATATATGAACCTGAGCGAAGACAGGGCGGATTAATACATTATATATTACAGGTCACTGGATAAAAGCACCAATAAACCAATATTCACTCCACATTATGAACACACCTTTTTACTGTAGATGTAAGCGGCTGTCGAGAGTACACGCTACAAAATATTTGGGCGTTATAGTCGAAGAGAAGCTAAATTTCAGAGAACACATTACTGCAATGTCGAAAAGAGTTAGAAAACTAGTTTATGTCATGAAATCCTTACGAGATGTCGCCTCCCCACAGTTGCTTAAGACAATATACCTAACACTCTGCCAGTCGGTCCTAGCGTATTGCATCTTGGCTTGGGGTGGCGCCTCTTCATCATATATGTTGTGCTTGGAGAGAGCTCAGCGTAGTGTACTTAAGACAATGCTAAGAAGGCCTCTTCGTTACTCCACCACTCTATTATTTCAAGAGTCAAAGGTTCTTAGTGTTAGAAGGCTTTATATATTGAAAATTACTCTCTTAACGCACAAAGAAACTCTTTCATCATCTAATTACAAAAATATGTGCAAGAAAAGAGTATTCAGACTTCCGCTAATGTCAACAAATACAACGTTCGCCAAACGATTCAGCTCTTACTTGAAACCTCTAATATATAATAAAATTAACAAGATCTGTAGCATACACGAGTTGCCTATAAAAAGAGCAAAACTAAGAATTAAAAATGAGCTATTGGATTGGACCTATGGTAGAACAGAGTCTCTTCTTAGAGTTATGGTGAAATACTCTAGTATAAAATCCAATTTCAAATGTAAACCAAATGTTTTTTACACTTAGATAATTACGTGCCGCAATTCTATTTAGTGTATTCGTGTTGATAAAGCTGCCCACAAGACAGGCCCAGCCTAGTGTGGGAGCCTTAGTAATTAATAATTTTACATGTTCTTTTCTCTAAACTTAATGTTTATGTACAATTACTGTGAAACATGTAACCTTTATGGCAATAAACTTTTTTTATTATTATTATTATATTTTTATACTGTCATATACATATAAGAATAATATTGGAAGCTGAGATTCGAAAACTGTTTGGAATTGGAAAAATATTACATCTATGTTGTTTTTTTTTAAATATACGCGCCTTGCTTCTTATCCATTATTATTACTACTCACCAAAGGTCATGTATAAATTCACTATGTGGCTAGTTAAAGTTATTAACAGGAAACTTAATTAAATATGTATATTCATATTAAGGCAAAGAAAACCAGTGACATAATAATACAAAATACTATGACAAAGGTAATTGGCTAAGTATTATATACGAGGAAAGGACTGGCTGCCGTGGCGTAGCATAGAACGGCGAAGTTAGGTGTCCGAGACCAGATCATTTCAATGTAGAACGGCGAAGTTAGGTGTCCGAGACCAGATCATTTCAATGTAGAACGGCGAAGTTAGGTGTCCGAGACCAGATCATTTCAATGTAGAACGGCGAAGTTAGGTGTCCGAGACCAGATCATTTCAATGTAGAA
>JACCPG010000657.1:0-17667 GCA_016069955.1 Drepana arcuata | reverse complement strand
ATATTCTGCAATTGTAATAAATAATTCATACGCATTTTCAATGTACCTAGGTGAATCAAAAAATTCTTGGAATCAATATTAAAAAATGCAAAGATTTAAATAATAATAATTTATTTTTCTACATAATCTCCCTCCAATGCAATGCATTTAGAATAACGCGTTTCTAACTTCCTTATTCTTTGTGAAAAAAAAATATTTTCTTGACTCTCGAAAAAGTCCTCTAAATACGTAAGAAAAGGATTATTAAGGGCTCTTCATAAAGATTTTGTTTATAACACTGCAACACTGATGAATGTGGACGAAGCGAAAGAGGTATGTAATTCTAGAGAGAACTGGCGCTCTATAGTTCTGCCGGCGCTTGGACTCGGCGTGATGATATGTATGTACTGCAACACATATCATGTTCTTGACAGCTCATACACCAGGTAAAGGCGAGCTCTTGTAAACGTCATATCTATTATGATTTCTATGAGAAACTCAACTTTTAAGGGACTTTATACATGGTCGTTACGAAGCTCTGCAATTTCTCAAGAGCATATTAGATACACGTCGGTGTAAAGAAATACGGAATCGATATATTTCAGATAACGGTACAAAGCCCGCCATCTGTCACGTTGGCATCTTAATATATATCCGATAAGAGACAGTGCTCTTACATAATTCTGCCTAGATCATTCGAGTTTCGAAAAAAAATTGATTAGTTTACCTTAATGCATGAGGGAAGAAGTAGGTACTAAATCTTAGTACCTACTTCTTCTCTCATACACTGTAACGTTATCATTGAATCCTAAAACCGAAGAGGGTTTCAGTAGACCCTAAGCATAGGGAACCTAGTTAGAGCTCCTGACTCCCACCTAAAGCTAATTTACTGCTCAATTAAACCCTTAATTTCGCACCACGAGCTTTACTGTGAAGGAAAACATCGAGAAGAAACCTGCATACGTCTGAGAAGAAATTCAAAGGCGTATGTATAGTCGTCGCTTGAGTAACGGCGATGGACTCGCCATATGTCACGTTCGCACCTAATATACCTCTGGCGGAAAGTGGGTGTGTGGGTATTACCTATTCACCCCTGCCTACCCCTTCGGGGACCCTTGTGGGAAGGCGTGAGGATATACAATTTCTGTACCAGATTTTTGTAAGTGGGAACAATAAAATAATTTTGACTATTTTAACTCTACAGCTTCTGCTCTACCCTGATGATACCTTTAAGTGGCGAATCACTACTCACAGTCTACTTTACCTAACAAAGGTTGGAACAATGGTTTAAATTAACACTAAGGCTCTCAAGGTAATAATAACGTGAAGCAATTAACAATTATGTTAGCTATTTTCAATTAACAATGAGCGTTTGAAACGTGTATTAATCATCAAAGTTATAATTTAGTATTATCAACAATAGTGAAGCGTAGTGAATAGACATTATTACATTTTGGAATGCCGTAATGGCGTAAAAATAAATGCCGTACCTAGTACTAAAAGACGTGATGGCCGAGTGGTTAGAACACCTGCAACACAATGATTGCAAGTTCGAATCCCGACTGTGACAATGATTTTTTTCTGAACTTCAGTACAGTGATTAGTCACACCACGAGTTTAACGGTGAAGTAAACATCAAGAGGAAACCTGCATACTTCTGAGAAGAAATTCAAAGACCTACGAACATGTATAGTCGGGTGTGATTATGGTAATGGCCTCGCCATCAGTCACGTTGGCAGTTAAAATATATAATATCTACACAGCTCTGCCTACCCCTTCGGGGATCTTTCAAGGACGGCATAACTTTACATATATACCCTACCATCGTCGCATGGCAGTGTAGGTACGCAAAGAGCAAATTTTAATGAAAAGCTCGCTGAGCGCTATTGTAAAGAGGGCCATTGTTATTTTTGATTACTATTAATTAGAGAGGGGATTTCATAATCTAGAATCGTTCATTATAATTTTCTACCAAATTATACGTTTTCACGTTTAATTGTGCGCATATATATACTTACCCGCGGTTTTCGCCGTTCTAATTAAATTACTTATTCATTAATCATTTATTTACATCACATGATACAGTAGAACAGCCAAAAGTGTCCACCCAATTCCGTGTAACCACTACATATAACTAGGAGTCCCACCCAACTTCGCTTGGGTGAAAAATTAAATTAACCGTAACACGATCGCAGCGCCCTCTATCGGGTCCAATTATGAATTTAAACCATTCTCGAATCCACCTGAATAAACACAGCATTTCATTAAAACCAGTCCAGCCGTACGTTACGTACGGTACGTTTCTATAAAAGGCATACAGACAAAAATTATTATATCTATACTAATATTATAAAGCTGAAGAGTTTGTTTGTTTGTTTGAACGCGCTAATCTCAGGAACTACTGGTTGGAATTGAAAAATTATTTTTGTTTTGGATAGTCCATTTCTCTAGGAAGGCTTTAGGCTATATAACATCACGCTACGACCAATAAGAGCGAAGCATAAGGGAATAATGTTGCCAGAACGGGAAAAAATATTCCTTTTTGAGAGCTTCCGTTGCGTGCGCTGCGTAAACGGTTTAAATTACACAAATAGCATGTATGAGGGAATTGTTCCTCTTTATAAGTTCTAAAAAAAAGTCCGCGACAGCATGTCTATCTTTTAAGATTGACTCACTGTAACCTTTTTTATGGCAATCAAGTCCACGATGGGCTCCTGAACTACTTAACCGATTTCAATCAAATTTGCCCACACCCAACTTAAGAGAAAGGATAGCTTACATCACAATTGGACCCGATAGGTGGCGCTGCGATCGTGCTTCAGGAAATTTTACTTTTTCACCCGGGCGAAGCTGGGCGGGACAGCTAGTATATATATAAATATAGATAGAATACACCCACATTCCGCCAAAGATATATTTTAGTTGCCAACATGACAGATGGCGATTCCATCGCCGTTTCTTAAGCACGACTATAATTACATACGTCTTTGAATGTCTTCTCGAACGTATGCAGGTTTCCTCTCGATATTTTCCTTTACCGTAACCTTTCCTTAAGTTAAAAAAGCGAGACACTTGTTGCAGTCCAGATTCGAACGTACAATATTGCAGGCAACTATTTGAACCACAAATACATAGAGACAATAAAAATATATAAGATAAAGAGACAAAATTGCTTTAAAGAGAATCGCCATGCGTTTTCGTTCACCACTCGAGCGCTCATGTTAAACAATACTGCGCTTATGTCAGCAACATGTGACTATTTGGCTGGCAGTCGTTACTTTTACTTCGTTATTTTGTTTTCACGTTATCAGCGGGGTATTGTTTCGTTGTCAATTATGGCGGCACAGCAAGTGACAACCAGGCACAATGGACGGGATTTTGTTGTCGATATTTTTACCACGGTTCTGTATTCTGTAAAAGTATCTGTGATATAAATATAGGCAGATATATTAACCGTAGAAGTATACCCGCACAAGTTTGAGAACAAATTCAAAGCTATGTATATATATATATACATATATCATTGCTGTGGAAAAAGCCGTGGTGGCCGTGTGGTTCGAGCAGTTGCCTGCGACGCAAAGGTCGCAAGTTCGAATCCCGACTGTACCAATGAGTTTTTCTGAACTTAAGTACAGTGATTAGTCACACCACGAGCTTTACGGTGAAGGAAAACATCGAGAGGAAACCTGCATACGTCTGAGAAGAAATTCAAAGGCGTATGTATAGTCGTGCTCGAGTAACGGCGATGGACTCGCCGTCTGTCACGTTGGCACCTAATATACCTCTGGCGGAAAGTGGGTGTGTGGGTACTACCTATACACCTCTGCCTACCCCTTCGGGGACCCTTGTGGGAAGGCGTGAGGATATATTATATATTATAGGACAGACTGCAGTGGAAGCTGTTAGAAGAGGCCTATGCCAAGAGGCACATTGATGATGATATGATGATGTTGCAAGAATTCGAATTGCACACCTCGAGTTTTAAGGAGATGGCAATCATTGTATGAATACTTGCAAACGTTTGGAAGCATTTTATAGACGTATGTGTAGTCGTTCTTTAATGGAAGCTTACTCGCAATCTGTCACGTTTACACCTAAAATATATCTTCGGTGGAAAGGGTACTGATACTCCTCTGCCAGAATCAAATTATGACTTCATATATTTATATTACCTCCATTTCAATAACTAAGTAAACACGCTTTATCTAGTCAAAGGTAGCTGCTATTCGCAAAGAATAAATAAAAGTCATTAAATTATTTATTTAATTGTAAAAGACAATAAAATTCTACTCTTAGATGTAAAGACAAATGAAAAAATAGTTTAATATCTGTTTGTAAGCCAAAGTATGATGCGTTTACTGTAAATAAAGGTTGTGAAGGTGACTTCAGTTAGTTGTTAGTGTAAAAATTAAAAATGAGCGTAAAAAAAATTAATAATAATAAAAATATTGTATATGTACCTTTAACATGGACGTACAATAATTTACATGCATCTTTGATTGATCTCAATATTATCCGTTTCTATAAGTAAACCTACATTCCACACCTTTGTAATAATAATAATATAATAATATATCCTCACGCCTTCCCACAAGGGTCCCCGAAAGGGTAGGCAGAGGTGTATATGTAATATACCCACACACCCACTTTCCGCCAGAGGTATATTAGGTGCCAACGTGACAGATGGCGAGTCCATCGCCGTTACTCAAGCACGACTATACATACGCCTTTGAATTTCTTCTCAGACGTATGCAGGTTTCCTCTCGATGTTTTCCTTTACCGTAAAGCTCGTGGTGTGACTAATCACTGTACTTAAGTTCAGAAAACTCATTGGTACAGACGGGATTCGAACTTGCGACCTTTGCGTCGCAGGCAACTGCTCGAACCACTCGGCCACCACGGCTTTGTAGTGACATAATATATTTATTAATTACGAACATTTATATTTCAATGGTAGTTATTTTACCACACAAAATTACAAGTATGTTGTCTTCTATAGCGTAGTGTCGATTCTATTTTATCACACCGAGATCCTCATGGTGTAAGCAGTGAGAATAGAGTGCGTGATCTCTTTCGTTCTATCGTATTTATATCGTCGTATGTCATCGTATATCAACATATTGGACGCTGATAATTCAACTGTTATAGGATTTCCTTATAATATATGAAAATAGTTTCTCCAAAAGCCTAATAAATCACTTTGTAGAAGGTGTTGGTAAGGCAAGAGTAAAATGGCGTTCTATTCTCTCTGTGTGGACCTTTTTTAATAATAATAAATTCATATTTTCCTTCTGCTATATAAATATACTCGAATTTAATTTACAATTTCTATTTTTGCACGAATTAAGTTAATTAGAAGTAAGTAAGTAACGTAATTTGATCATATCTTGTAGTACACCCCGAGATGCTGTTCATCGTGCTCCACAGGCTTCCTTTTCGGTACAAATGGGTTTTTGTTGGGATCAGCATTTAATCTGGAAAATAAATATCCTTATTAGGTTTAAAGAATTTAGTCTCATAAAAACATATTTATGTTCATTTACAATGAGATACAAACATATAAATTATTATAAGTACATTTTGTTGGGTCTGGTCTATTACAGTCTAGTCTACAGAAAAGTAAACTTAAGAAATATATGTAATTGCTTATATTTACTTTTCAACATAAATACGCTATATCAATAGCGTTAATAACGTATTCAAAAGTACTAGTTAGTTAAAAAGACAAGATTTCCAGCCCAGTTTCGTTTGGATGTGAAATTATAGGGTACAATGGAACCTCCCGTTTAATTTAGCCTGCTTGGAATATCTTCGCGTTGTACGTTCTATGGTACTCGGGTAAAGTTACGTAAGCAATAGTCAACGACCTAGGAAGCAATTATTTAAATTTGTAACTTGAAAAGAGCATCAATTACGTAATCATACCTGTAGTAGTCGGTCGCACTCCTGCAGTCTACGTTGTACCACCAATCGCAGGCGAACTGCTTCTGGTCGAAGAGTGTCCCGTTGGTACAGAGGAAGGAGGCTCCTTGGTGGCCTTCACGACCGTCGTGGCATATGTGGTAGGCCTAAGGAAAAAATAGATTTCTATTAACTCCGTTTCAATAACTAAGTAAAACACGTATTATATAGATAAAGGTTTGGTTTGGCAAAGAATAAAAAAAGTAATTAAATTATTTATTTCATTGTAAGACCACAATAAAATTCTACTCTTAGATCTCATAACGAGACAAATAAAGAAAAAGCTAAAATATAGCTGTGTATATATATAGTGAGTGATACCACTTAATTTAACACGTTCACGCCATTTTGAATTTATGTTAGGTTATAACCTAACATAACATAACATAACCTTATACGACATGATAGCTTCTTTAGAAACATTTTAGAAGGAAAGGTAGAGGGGAAGATAGGAAGAGGAAGACCAAGATTAACATACATGGGTCAGATCAAAGAAAAAAATGTCTCTCATGACGTATAAGGTGGTCAAGGAGGTTGCGCTGGACAGAAGCGAATGGAGGGGACTGCATCAGAGACGCCGACAAGAGCCCAGCTCTTAAATTTGTGATGATGATAACCTAACGTAACATGGATTCAAAATGGCGGGAACGAAGGTGCGATTTTAAAAATGGAACACCGCATATTACGTTAGTTTGGACATACAGAAAGAATAATTGCATAAGGTCGAAGAAACGTACCTGTGAATAGAAAACGAGGCAGAGGTAGACCAAATAAATTCGATCAAACAGTAGTCAAGAATAGGAACGGCAATTATAGGAAGAGACTCATTAATGTAGAGGAAGCAAAACAGGTATGTGGAGACGTGGCGACCTACTTACTTTGCCTCCCCGTAAGAACATGATGATTTGGTATATTATATATAAATAAATTTAGAAAAATATATATTTTCTGTTAACTGTTCTATTTTCTGAAACAACCTGTACAGTGGTAAAATTATTTTACTAATTAAAATACTCCGAGTAGAAGAAATTTTAATTGTAACAGAAAACATTGTGCTATAAATTAAAAAAGTTGGGCACACATAGTGTTCCTACCCTACGGCAAACCCAAAGTTTTGATAAAATCGCCCAACCACTTAGCTGTACGAAATGAAGGCTATATTTTACTCGTCGGAATTAATCATGTTTGAAAAGTTATATTAATTCCAAAGAAAATAATCCGACGTGATTGAAATAATAAGTTTGCCTTTGTGACTCGCCGCGACAATAACTTGAAACTTATTCAATCTCAACAAATTGCCCGTAGGTATGTGAAAATTTCCCAAAGAACGTCGTAATCAGTTTTGAATTACACACGCCCCAAAACTATATTAGTTGGAGACTTTTTCTATAAGATTTAATACACACACACACACACACACACTTCTCAAATCCATGTTTTAGAATGTTCTATCAGCGAAAATTTGTTAGCTGGATTGAATATTTATTAAATATTCGCCTTAGCTGGAATGGAACCCGCCTCAAACTCCGCAGCCCGTTCTTTGAGAACTATACCAGACGACCGTCATACATACATACATATCATCACGCCAAGTCCCTAACGGGGTAGGCAGAGAGTATAGCGCCAGTTCTCTCTAGACTTACATACCTCTTTCGCTTCGTCCACATTCATCAGTCTCTTCATACGACCGTCAACATTAATATTAGTATAGGTTTCCTATAGGTTCTAATATTACTAAGTGTGTTCTTTTTAAACAGTATCATATATGTATTTATACACGATGTACATAATTAAATGCAGGATGAAGAGTCAAGTAGATAGATACGAGTACTTACTTGAAGTATATACAAACATTGTGATTACGAAATCTGCAAAATTACAAAGCCAACAAATTTTAAATTTTGCTTGCATGTTCACGAGGCGTCTCCAAACTTTCACGAGTACGTAGGAAAGGTTTGGAATGGAGTGTTAGTTAGTAATTCTACGGGAACGAACTTCCCAATGGGAAACTTAGTACACATCATTCATATAACGCGAACAATATGTCCACATTTGAACTAAGAACTTTAAGAAAACCAATATATTTTGAAGAACACACGACTGCAGAAGCAATTCCACTCGTATGTAGTAGCATCATAAATCGGACGCCAACTGGTCCGCTCGATGGGAACGCAAACATTGTATATATATATATTTAACCTTATGCTATTTGTAAGGTCTTGCTTCAAACTCCTTTGATCGTTGATGTTTACCGTCACAGTTTATGCGGAATTCCGTAGTGCACTCTAAACTAACAAAATCGTGAAAAGATGTAGATATTTCTATAGGAGACTAGCACGGTTTTATCTACGTTTATATTAATTATACATTAGTATGGACTGTAGCGTGATGATTTATGTAATTTATAGCTTTTCTCAATTAACGGCCTATGTAATATATTTCCCAATTCGTATTTGTAGTTCCTGAGCGTGTTCAAACTCTGCCTCTTTATAAAATCTCTAAGAGACGGGTTTCCCGTTCGAATTTGGAGCTGCCCGACTGGGGCAGGACCTCCACCTTATAGAAGTCGGTAGCCAAATAACACAATTTATTGTGTTGTGTTCCTACGTGGTGAATAAGGTTTCCAGTAATGAGCTCCTTGGGGAGGGGGGAGGATTGTTACATTGTGTTGGAAGCAGAGGGATTAAACCTTATGCTGCCAACACTATAACTCTCATAATACAGAGTAGCAACGCGCAAGTGATACTTCGGTATCGTGAGCGTAAATAGGCTACGGTAACCGTTTCCCATCAGGTGGGCTGTATGCTTGTTTGCCACTCTTGTTGTATAAAAAAAAATATATATTCGTAGAAAATTTGTATGTAATATCTTATATGTTATGTGGAGAAGAACTCTTTGATGTCAACATTTTCCCGCCCTTATCCTGTGCTACCCAGGGTCGGTGTAATATATTTTTATATTCCATACCTGTTTCTTTCTGCCCTTACCTGGCAGAAAGTAAACGTAATGTGTTTTTATATCCCATACCTCTCTGCCAGTCGGCATCTCTTGTTTTCGCTCTTTCGCTATCGTCACTCTCATCTCTCTATCAATTCATATGGCGTACCACTCCAAGCAAACTATAGTAAGAGGCATTATTTTACGGACAATTTAGACGATAATTAATTTAGAAGCCGTGGTGGCCGAGTGGTTCGAGCAGTTGCCTGCTACGCAAAGGTCGCAAGTTCGAATCCCGACTGTACCAATGAGTTTTTTCTGAACTTAAGTACAGTGATTAGTCACACCACGAGCTTTACGGTGAAGGAAAACATCGTGAGGAAACCTGCATACGTCTGAGAAGAAATTCAAAGGCGTATGTATAATTGTGCTCGAGTAACGGCGATGAACTCGCCATCTGTCACGTTGGCACCATTAGGTGCCAACGTGACAGATGGCGAGTTTATGGCGAGAATATGCCTCTGGCGGAAAGTGGGTGTGTGGGTATTACTTATACACCTCTGCCAACCCTTTCGGAGACCGTTGTGGGAAGGCGTGAGGATATATTATATTATTATTATTATTATTATAATTTATTTTTATTTATATTGGGACCCCAACAAATAACGCACATTCAAGACGTAAAGTTTTTTGAACCACACGCAAATTCAAACAAATTTTGTGGAAAACAGTTTGTTTCGAATTACAATTCACCCAAACGCAACAACTTTCCGTTTGTGTTAAGGTACGAAATTATTTACGTGCGAAGCAGTACTCTTGTACATTGTATTGACATAACTAAGTACAAACATAATTATATGAAGTCTTTGGAAAGCTACGTTACTCGCTTCCTGGAGGCCCTTTGTGAGAAGAAGTCTTTTGTTTCTCGAAAACTAGAACTTACTTGGAAATTATTAATTAGTTTGGTTCCAAGGTGCACTGAATATGCACGCATATGTATATTGGTCTATATTTAACTGACGAATCACGTTTTATATGGAGTAAAGAATTACAAAATTACTTGGGTCAGTAAAATGCATAATTTTTCTACAAAATTACCTTGAAAAGCTATCATATTATCTCGTCGAACCCATCGCGGGGTAGGCATAATAGAATACCAGCCCTTTTTAATAATAAAAATTACATATAATACTTTCCAAACAACGAAAAGTATAATATAAATAGCATAATTCGTTTCAAGGGAGCCGTTACTCGAGTATTACTCTTAAGAAGTACAAAAGAGTTCGTTCCAAATTAGAGTTAGCCTAAGATGAACAACTCAGAAAGTTAACAGAGTCAACGAAATAGCTGCGGAGGCACAAGCAGGGCCCATTCGTCCATTTGCTACCGGAGCACTCCACTCAACATAAACTCAAATAATAACCTTTATCTTTATCCACACACCCTTATGGGAAGGCGTGAGGATACATTATTATTATTATCTTCACAAAAAAATCACGTCGTCCTACTTTCAATCGGAGATATATTTTAGATGCCAACTATAATTCTTTTCAAGCATATGCAGGTTACCTCTTGATGTTTTCCTTCAACTGTTCCATTAACTATGTAATATGTAATAATAGCAATGTTGCCCTATTACAGGGCTTAATGAATTCACTGCAAGAAATATGGTCTCGAAAATGTGTGGTGAATTTAAATTTCAACGTTTCCCAACCGTTCGGCGATAAATTAAATCCGCGAAATTCTTGTAGTGATTTATGTAAGTATGTTTTATTCTTGTTTGGAGCGAAACGTCAATTCAGATCGCTAATCCCGATTGCACAATATCAATGTCAATCAGATTGTAATAAACCTTTTGGGCACAACATATCTTAGTTATGACTAACTGTACCGTCGTCTACGTCCTGGACCCACTTCTGAGTTTTTACATATATATCCTCAGGCCTACCCACAAAGGTCCCCGAAGAGGTAGGCAAAGGTGTATAGGTAGTACCCATACACCCACATTCCACCAGAGTTATATTTTTGGTGCCAACGTGACAGATGGCGAGTCCATCGTCATTATTCAAGCACGATTAATTTTACGAACAGACAAACAAACAAAATGTTAATAGTAATTCCTATATAATAGAAATCACCACGATGAATCCTTTACAGACCTCTTTGCTTCAAACGCATCCGTGACCCTTCCGAGCATGTATCGTCGGTTCGAGCTCTTTTAACAGTCCTATCCACGAGTGATTGATCGATATCCATAGCCATCATAGTACCAAATCCCTTACGAAGTAGGCAGAGAGAGTAAAACCAATTCTCTCTAGCCTTACAGACCTCTTACGCTTCATCATCAGACTATCGAAACATGCTGGTGTTCGAAACAATTTTCTGCTCAAAATTTACTATTATAAAAAAGTCAAAATAAAAATAAGAAAATAGAAGAGGAAAGATGTAGCCTAGTAGACATGATAGCTTCTCAAGAAATATCTTAGAAGGAAAGGTAGAGGGGAAGAGAGGAAGAGGAAGACCAAAATTAACATACATGGTCAGATCAAAGAAAAAGTGTCTCTCATGACGTATAGAGAGGTCAAGTTGCGCTGGACAGAAGCAAATGGAAGGGTCTGCATCAGAGACGCCCACAAGAGCCCAGCTCTTATATGTATGATTGATCTTACTATTGGGATTTATTGATGACGTCACTTACCTGACAACCAGTCTCAACGTTGGCGTACATTCCAGGGTGTATGGGCACGTTGTGGCAGGAGAATGATGTCTCCGGCACTTGGTGGTATATGGGGTAATCCACCCCTGGGTGGCCGGGAATGTTGCGGAAGTCCTGAGGCTTCTCGTGGTTGCGCAGCGGTTTGCGCGTCACTGCCTGCTCGTAGTACGGGCTGTAGTTGTACGGGTCGTATTGCTGTGAAAAAAAAGAAAAAAACAAATATATGAAAGATAGAATAGAAAGGTAAACTATACCTTACGAGAAGAGGTCCCAAACCAGGTCATAAATTACTTAGAATTCATTCAAGATTCATCCTCATTCATCAATCACTTTGTACATGCTTGCCTATCACTATGACGTCGACGTTCCCATTCTTAAGTGTTCAAACTTGATAGATATGTATATTGTTACCCGTCCACAAGAGTCACTATAAAGTTAGGCAGTCAAAAGTTAGGCATTTTTCTCCGAAGAAATACTAGAATTTAGGTGCCGAAGTGACTGAAGGCGTGCACGACTATACGTACGTGTTTGAATGTGTATGAAACTCCCTGATACAGTCAGGGTCCGTAGATACAATCTTTGCGTTGCAGGCGACTTCTCTAACTACGCGGCTACTACGACTTAATGTTCTTAATTCTAATAGGGATTGGCTAAGCCTATATGGAGTGAGAGGGGACAAACGGATCAACGGACGTAGTCACGGCCGACGAGCGTTGCGCAGTGTCGGCTAGAACTATCCATTACACCTCAATTACACCCTAGCAATATGGTCGCGAAATAGCAAGTACAGTGCATTCGTTCTAATTTCAAATTATATATCCGAGCTACATATTTCATGTGCCGTGTAATTTAATGAGGTTTCATCGGCGGCTGTCATGATGGCCGTCTAGTCTAGTGGTTCTGACTGAAGCTTGAGGTTGTGGGTTCGAATCCTGGTGAGGTCAGATATTTGTGTGATGAGCACGAATATTTGTTGGATGTCCTATGTATTTATGTATATATTTATATATCTATTCGGAAATAAGGTGAATGGAGCCATGTCGGCGTTGATGGGCCGTAAAAGTCTGAGCAAGAATGCTCGAGTTGCTGTCCACAACGCGACCTTATTGTATGGCAGCGAATCCTGGGTATGTCAGAGGAAGTATGAAAATAGCTTGAATGCAGTCGAGATGCGATCTCTTCGAAAAGTGTGCGGCGTAACGATATTAGATCGAATCCGCAATGAAGAGATTCGCAAATCAACTGGCGTGAATGAGGGCGTGATTGTAAAGATGAAGAAAGGCATGTTACGTTGGTTTGGACACATAGAAAGGATGAGTGAAGAAAGATTGACGAAACAGATATACAAAGCAAAAGTGTGTGCAAGAAGAGGCAGAGGAAGGCCACGTTCCCACTACCTGGATCAAATAGATCGGACTCTGAAGGACGGGAACATTAAGAGTACTCGAAACCATCGAGCATGTATGAAGAGACTGATGAATGTGGACGAAGCGAAAGAAGTATGTAAGTCTAGAGAGAACTGGCGCTCTATACTCTCTGCCTACCCCGTTAGGGACTCGGCGTGATGATATGTATGTATTTATATATCTATCTATTTATAAGTAAATATATCGTTCTCTAAATACCATAGCAAAATTTGCTTAATTTGGGGCTAAGTAAATTTCTGTGGAGTTTTCCCAAGGTATCTGCGTAGAGTTTAATTCCATTGGCATTTTTGATCGATGAAACAAAAGTTTTTATTTTGTTTAAATAGCTAGTGATTTGTGGCAAATTTCGATAAATTTTTCACGTAATAACTACTGAACGGAATTTAACATCCTTACAAACTTTGGCATTTATAAAATATTTGTAGGACACAATATTAACATTAAGTTAACAAAGTACTTAATTGCTTCTAATTTCGTCGCGAACTTCCATACAAGTATGGCAGTAAATATGTTGTGTTAGACTTTCAACAATGATTGGAAAAGTTTTCAAGTTAGGTGCAAGAATTTTTAAAACAGCCCCGTTGAAAGTTTTGTTTGATGTTCTGCTTCGGAAATACACGGAAAGTTCCGACTAAAGGATTTTATTACTTTACTATGCACTTCTCCTTAGTTGCTCCTCTAGGTCTGATATTAAAATAGTTTTATTCTTCACCATAATCTTTAATAAATCGTTCTTTACATCAAGTAACCTGCATACGCCAATCACGACCCTGTAAGTATTAACTCGAATGTCATAAAGACGATTATTGCTCAATAATAAAAAGATCTAATCTATACCTATATCTCAATCCATTAAGTATCGCATCACATTGGCATGTATCTAATACTAGCTTATGCCCGCGGCTTCGGCCGCGTGGAGTTAGAAAAAGTAGCTTATGTATTTTCCTGCTAGAATCGGTTCAGCCGCTATGCCGTGAAAGAGCATCATAGTGTATATTATTAGAACTTGGAATTATCGGCGTACTTTTTCTGAACTTAAATACAGTGATTAGTCACAGAGGAAACCTGCATACGTTTGAGAAGCAATTCAATGGCGTATATATATGATGCTTGAGTACGACGGTCTCGCCATCTGACACGTAGGCACCTAAAATATGTCTCTGGCGAAAGGTGGGCGTGTGGGCTCTATCTATACACCTCTGCCTACCCCTACGGGGACCCTAATGGTAAGGCGTGGGGATATATTATTTATAATGAAATTGGTTTCATAAAAATCATCCATAATAATCATAGCATCAAAAGTACATCACATAAGCAACAGGTATGAATTAAATTGTACACATACAATAGAACTGTAGCTGAGTACATATATATATATAATCACGCCGAGCTCCTAACGGGGTAGGCAGAGCAATAGAGCGCCAGTTCTCTCTAAACTTACATACTTCTTCCGCTTCGACCACAATCATCAGTCCGTTCATACATACAGCCGCGTAATAAATGACAAACACCACGGGCTAATGCCACACAAATAGACATAGTACCAAATTAAGCAAAGCTATGGTACCTAGACATCAATATACTAGACAAGAGAATACTAGACAATAATATGTAAATATGTAATATAATTGATAACCCACTGAAAGATATGATAAGAGAAGAGAGCGAAGACACTGCAAGAGAAGCAACTTCAACTGCAACGAAATCAAAATCATAATCTTTTATGCAACGTAAGGGACACGGGGAACACTTATTCTAACATACTTATATTAATAGAATAATATAAGAATAATAGAAGAAATATTAAGAGAGCCGTGATGGCCGAGTGGTTCGAGCAGTTGCCTGCGACGCAAAGGTCGCAAGTTCGAATCCCGACTGTACCAATGAGTTTTTCTAAAACTTAAGTACAGTGATTAGTCACACCACGAGCTTTACGGTGAAGGTAAACATCGAGAGGAAACCTGCATACGTCTGAGAAGAAATTTAATGGCGTATGTATAGTCGTGCTTGAGTAACGGCGATGGACTCGCCATCTGTCACGTTGGCACCTAATATACCTCTGGCGGAAAGTGGGTGTGTGGGTATTACCTATACACCTCTGCCTACCCCTTCGGGGACCCTTGTGGGAAGGCGTCAAGATATATCTTATATTAATATCACATGCTAAATGATAACCTATAACGTAGATATAACGTGTAATGATAGGTAGTGCTGTGATCGTGTTCGAGTTCTTTTAACCCGAACGAAGCGGGACGGAGCAGCTATGCCATAATCCAAACAACTCCAACAGGTCGTAAGATTGGGTGTATCTCACATCCAATCTTAGGTTGTACATAAGGTGTGAGCACTCAAATTACGACTGAATACCAATTGGTTGGCGGAGCCAAGTTTCAAAACAATTTCCGCTTTGAGCATCCTGATCAAAGAAATAAAACTAAAAAACAGGCCTCCGACGAAAATGAGAGTAAATTTAACCAACAGTAATTCGCCTTTGAAAGCCCGGGGGAACTTCGGCGAAGGAAAATTGCCAAAGTTAGTGTACCCTTATGAGGGAGTTATAGTAGGCAGTGTGAGGTCGCAAGTGGCCCACCCTTTTATTGCAATAACTTGAGTTTTAACACCAATAAAATCTAAATTGACCAATGAGTTTTTCTGAACTTAAGTACAGTGATTAGTCACACCACGAGCTTTACGGTGAAGGAAAACATCGAGAGGAAACCTGCATACGTCGAAGAAGAAATTCAAAGGCGTATGTATAGTCATGCTTGAGTAACGGCGATGGACTCGCCATCTGTCACATAGGCACCTAATATACCTCTGGCGGAAAGTGGGTGTGTGGGTATTACCTATACACCTCTGCCTACCCCTTCGGGGACCCTTGTGGGAAGGCGTGAGGATATATTATTATTATTTTATTAAAATCTAAACTCTACTTTTTGTTGCTCTCGTCTCTAATTGATTCCAATGGAGTTTTTTTCCGAAGTTCAAACGCGATGAATATAAATAATAGCCATTTTGGCTGATTGGACCGAGTTCCCTTCAACACAAAGATTACAATTTCGAATCCCGAATGCACCTACCAACGAGTTATTCTGAAGCGTTTTTCTAATAACAGTGATTAGTCACACCTCGAGCTTCACGGTGAAAGAAAACATCGAGCAGAAACCTGCATACGTTAGAAATGAAATTCAAAGACGTGAATGAACAGTGCTTGAGTACTAAAATATATCTCCGGCCGTTTTTTTTATACCTACACACCTCTGCCTATCCCTTTGGAGACCCTATTATAAAAGCGTGTCGAACTCTTACTAATATTATAAATGTGAAAGTTTGTAAGTTTGGATGTTTGCGGTTCTTTCACGGCCAAACGGCTTAACCGATTTGGGTGAAAGTTGAAATGGTGATAGTTAATACCTAGGAATAGGACATAGACTACTTTTTGCTGTTTTTATCCTGAAAAATTCAATGTTATTATTTTTTGTATGATGCTGTTTCACGGGATAGCGGCTGAACCGATTCTAGCAGGAAAATTTCCAAAGCTTTTTTTCGCGGGCAAAGCTGCGGGCATAAGCTAGTATTATATAAATAGTGAAGAGCCGTGATAGCCAAGTTGTTTGATTAGTCACTTACATAACAACGAACCCCGGTGGACTATGAAGTTCTTTCGATCATGATAGTAATAATTAAAAAAGTCGTCATATTCTAATTTAAATAAATACCTTAAGATACGCAGCATGTAATTAAAATAACATTATGTTACGATAACGGTTTAATTAAGAAAACGATTTCTTTACTAGTGATTTATCACCAATAATAATATATGTATAAATGGCATTTCTTAAAAACATCAGTAGGCAGCAAATGTACCTACCATCCAACCTCACTAACCAGTGTCTAGGTTTCGTATTTGTTTTTGAAAATATGCACGATAACGTGGTACTTATGTAGGTACATTTACGCTTATTTGAAAATAGAATAGAAGTAAATAAATATATATGAGTAATAAATAAGGTTAATTATAAAATTTAAACCGAGAAAAAGATGGCCTTCTTTCTGCGTATGCCAGATCACCATTCACCTGCCAGCACATCACATTCAGAAGTAGCACTTGAGTCCAGGAATATATATATATATAAACAAGCAAAGCAAATCAAACAAGTAAGCGGTTACCGCCTAAGGACGCTTGCTACACCAGGGCATCACTCGCGCGTTGCCGACCCTGCAGGAATCTTTTCACACCCTTCTTAAAGAACTCCATGCTAGACTCTCCAGGGAAAACGTCCACGGTATATATAGGCGTATAGGCCCCTTAGAGAGTACATATCGTAAGACTATACAGAACACTTCCAACACGGAACAACAACACAAGCTGCAAACGTCAATTAATACAAACATGTCCTGGGCCCCAGCAAACAGCCGTATTGACTTCCGCCATGTTTGTCCAACATCCCCAACAATATTTGCTTGCAATGCCCGGCCACGTGTTGTAATGGCCTATTACACAAGCTTGTGTTACTTTAATGTGGACTGCTAGTGGAGATTAGCCGAATTAGTGCCGATTTATTTCACGGTAATTTCGACTTACGGTGTTACGAGCCTCCATTGCTTAAGCACCACATGCAATTAAATGAAATTGTTACACTTCAT
>JACCPG010000656.1:178130-195415 GCA_016069955.1 Drepana arcuata | reverse complement strand
GCCGTGGTGGCCGAGTGGTTCGAGCAGTTGCCTGCGACGCAAAGGTCACAAGTTCGAATCCCGACTGTACCAATGAGTTTTTCTAAACTTAAGTACAGTGATTAGTCACACCACGAGCTTTACGGTGAAGGAAAACATCGAGGAAACCTGCATACGTCAGAGAAGAAATTCAAAGGCGTATGTATAGTCGTGCTTGAGTAACGGCGATGGACTCGCCATCTGTCACGTTGGCACCTAATATACCTCTGGCGGAAAGTGGGTGTGTGGGTATTACCTATACACCTCTGCCTACCCCTTCGGGGACCCTTGTGGGAAGGCGTGAGGATATATTATTATTATTGAGGTATAGTCTTAAATTTTCACACACAGACACACTCATGCCGTAATCACAAGGGTCCCCGATGGGGTAGGCAGATGTGTATTACCTACTCACACCATATTCCGCCAGGGATATATTTTAAGTGCTATCTTAGACGGAGAGTGAGTGTGTAGGATACTACATATACACCTCTGCCTACCCATTCGGGGGCCCTAGTGGCAAGGCTATATTATATTATGTGTTAATTCAGTTAAAATCTGCGCCAAATTTCATCTTATTACGCTCAACCTTTCTGGCGCGACAAATTTTTCACTTCTGACTTGCAGTCAGCTTAGTTCTAATTTTGTTTTTTACTACACAAGCCCACATTGGTCCATGTGTACACCTCTGCCTACCCCGACGAGGCTACAGTTATTACTACCGGAAATACTTACCAGGCACGGCTGGAACAAATAATTATGGTTAAAATATAATTGTTGAAATAAGTTTCGTTTAATTTACATTGGACCGATGTAGTTGAGTGGTTCAAATAGTTCGAATGGTTCGAATCCCGACTGTACTAATGAGTTCTTCTGAACTTAAGTACAGTGTCACACCACGAGCTTTACGGTGAAGGAAAACATCGAGAGGAAACGAGGGTTGCGTCTGCACTGCGATACCATACCACTTATACGTCAGGACAAGAGGAGGCGGCGTGGCCGAGAGGTCACAGCACCCGCCTGCCACGCAAACGGCGCGAGTTCCAATCCCGACTGGAGTGAGGAGTTTTTCTACATTTAATTACAGTGAGGAACACCACGAGCTTTACGGTGAAGGGAAACATCGACAGGAAACCTGCATACGTCTGAGAAGCAATTCAAAGGCGTATGTATAGTCGTGCTAGTGAATAGTGAGTGCACGTGAAAGTGAGTGAGTGGGGTACTATTTATACACCTGTCTCTACCCCTTCGGGGACCCTTTCAGGTCATGATCTTTAAGTGAAGAAACATGTAGGTCTGCGCAATTTTAAAGGTGCCTATTTCTAACGCTCAGGCTGTGGAATGAGCTCCCCGTTGAGGTTTTCCCTGGAGAGTACAGCATGGAGTTGTTCAAGAAGGGTGTGAAGAGATTCCTGCAGGGGATAGGCCAAGACGCGGCCCTCTGGTCTAGCGGTCAGAGCTTCCGACCGCGAAGCTTGAGGTCTCGGGTTAATTTCCCGCTGACGGCAGATACTTGTGTAATGAACACGAGTATTTGTACCTTAGTCTTGGATGTCCTATGTATTTATGTATATATCTATCTATATTTGATCCATTTGATCCAGGTAGTTGGATCAAATAGATCGGACTCTGAAGGACGGGAACGTTAAGAGTACTCGAAACCGACGAGCATGTATGAAGAGACAGATGAATGACGAAGCGAAAGAGGTATGTAAGTCTAGAGAGAACTGGCGCTCTATACTCTCTGCCTACCCCGTTAGGGACTTGGCGTGATCATATGTATGTATGTATCTATATATCTATCTATATAAGTAAATATATCGTTGTCTAGTTACCATAACACAAGCTTTACTTAATTTGGGACTAGGTCAATTCGTGTGGAATTGTGCAAGGTTATTTTTATTTGATTTATTGGCGGCGGTGACCGCTCACCATCGACGTGTGTGTTTGCCAACCTATTGTTATAAAAATTTAAATCGGTACATACGTGCTACTATTTCTGAAAAAAGGAACACAGTTGTTTGTAAAAGGTTATATTTAAATCAACATTAAAACTCGTGGCAAATGACATACATGCATTTAGGAACAGAAAACTAAATTAAAGTAATTAGCAAAAATTTTTATATTAATAAGCCGTGGTGGCCGAGTGGTTCGAGCAGTTGCCTGCGACGCAAAGGTCGCAAGTTCGAACCCGACTGTATCAATGAGTTTTTTCTAAACTTAAGTACAGTGATTAGTCACACCACGAGCTTTACGGTAAAGGAAAACATCGAGAGGAAACCTGTAAACGTCTGAGAAGAAATTCAAAGGCGTATGTATAGTCGTGCTTGAGTAACGGCGATGGACTCGCCATCTGTCACGTTGGCACCTAATATACTTCTGGCGGAAAGTGGGTGTGTGGGTATTACCTATACACCTCTGCCTACACCTTCGGGGACCCTTGTGGGAAGGCGTGAGGATATATATATATATATAGCAAA
This sequence comes from Drepana arcuata, assembly GCA_016069955.1. Lineage (NCBI taxonomy): Eukaryota > Metazoa > Arthropoda > Insecta > Lepidoptera > Drepanidae > Drepana > Drepana arcuata. Next base: position 192,917 of record JACCPG010000656.1, on the reverse strand, counting down.
AAATTTACGATTTTTCCGAAATAAGATATATTGTTAAAAAATTTTTTTGTCTGTAAGGTCGGTTTTTCGGACTATAAATTTACGTGATAACGTCATCTTCCACTCGGAAGCATGGAGTGAAAGAGAGGTGGATGCATTACAAGCCGATCGTGCCTCTCTGTCGCTTGTTCCGCGCTCTCGCTTGCACACTGGGCTCAGGCGGAACGTTACAATGGGTCATGCTTTTTCGTGAGTGCAGCATATATTGTTATCCCATGTGTTAATCCAGCCAATAATCTCTTCGCCAAATTACATGCTATTCCGTTCAGCGGTTGTGGTGACATCGGGCCACAAGCATTTTCAAATCAAATCAATTACGTCATTTACTCAATATACTATGCTTAAAGATTAAATTACACCCTGTTTGAAGGCACGCCAATATGAAAGCGGTTACACGGCATGGTGCCCTAGGTTTTAGTTTGATACATAACTATTGTAAGTAATATCTAAATTTCAATATAATATGTAATAAAATATGCATTATAATCCTTACTAATATTATAAATGTGAATGTAAGTTTGTTTGTTACGCTTTCACGTAAAAACTACTTAACCGATCATCATGAAACTTTGTACACATATGCCTGGAGGTATAAGAAGTAACATAGGATACTTTTTATTGAAAAAAAAAACATTTTTACGACTGAAAAAAAGCCGGTTTACTGATAATTTTTATGTTGATGGCTTATACCCAGGATTAAGACATAGGCTACATTTGAATCCCGAAAGATTCAAAGCTCTAATATTATAAAGGCAAAAATATGTATGTTGCTCTTTCCACGCGGGCGAAGCCGCGGACATAAGCTAGTATGCAATATAATAATGCAATTAAATGTGCAGCATATAAAAGGTAAGTGTTAATATGTGTAAAATCCTTGCGGATTGTGTTTTAGACTTACCATCTCCTTTGAAGGAAAAAATAAATTAGTACTTGAAAAATATTTGTATTGACTTATCTTACTTTAAGTAATTGACAGTTTATCTCAGTAACTAGCACAATTGTCTTCTACAAGTTATAGTATGTTGTGAATATATCCTCTTGACGATGCAATACAACATATAGCTCCAAAGATGACACAATGACGACATTATTAAACTCAATAATGGGTAATGTCTATTTTATAAAAGCCGTGGTGGATTGTGCTTCGAGTAGTAGCCTGCTACACAAAGATCGCAAGTTCCAATCCCGACTGTACCAATGAGTTTTTCTGAACTTAAGTACAGTGATTAGTCACACCACGAGCTTTACGGTGAAGGGAAACATCGAGAGGAAACGAGGGTTGCGCCTGCACTGCGATACCATACCACTTATACGTCAGGACAAGAGGGGGCGGCGTGGCCGAGAGGTCACAGCACCCGCCTGCCACGCAAACGGCGCGAGTTCCAATCCCGACTGGAGTGAGGAGTTTTTCTACATTTAATTACAGTGAGGCACACCACGAGCTTTACGGTGAAGGGAAACATCGAGAGGAAACCTGCATACGTCTGAGAAGACATTCAAAAGCGTATGAGTATAGTCATGCTTGAGTAACGGCGATGGACTCGCCATCTGTCACGTTGACACCTAAATATATACCTTCGGCTAAATATACGTGTATTGCTTACTTACTTTCATACTCTGAAAATAAAGAAGAATTTTATTTCGTCGTCTACTCGTGCTCTTTGGGGTGTATGTAGACATAGAATATCATTCCGCCGAGTCCCTCACGCTAGGCAGAGAGTATAGAGCGCAGCTCACTCAAGACTAACAGACCTCTTTCGCTTCGTCCACATTCATCAGTCTCTTCATACATGCTCGTCGGTTTCGAGTACTCTTGACGTTCCCGTCCTTGAGCGTCCGATCGATGTGATACAGTATATAATTCCAGGGTATACAGCGGACCCTGTGGGGAACAGCCACTTATATAGCTCGTTAGTTATTAAGTTACTAGCTGACCCGGCAGACTTCGTACTGCCTCAATCGATAAATAAAAGACCTAAACTTTTGTATAAATTAATTTCAAAACAAACAAAACGTATTGAACAAAAAAAAAGCATTTTTTTAATGAAGCATGAAGTTTTATTATTATTTTCGACACATTATGTATTTATTTTTTTGCCACAAATCTCCGTGTTCTGAAGTGCGACAGAATGATTGACATAATAGTTGGTTGTCAAATCAACTCTAATGTCAAATATTATGTTGTGTTCAGAAACCTAATTTGTGACAAAACTTAAGATTTATCAAACTTATTCGAAATTATTCGATTTTTTCTCGCCTTTTAAACCTTCCGTAGACCTCCACGAACATATCAAGACTAAGATAAGATAAATCCGTTCAGCCGTTCTCGAGTTTTAGTGAGACTAACGAACAGCAATTAATTTATATATATATAGATTAGGTTCCCGCTTAATGTGTTAATATACCCCTGCCTATAATGGATATATGTATAAAATAGAATACACTCAAATCTAGAGCCGTGGTGGCCGAGTGGTTCGAGCAGTTGCCTGCGACGCAAAGGTCGCAAGTTCGAATCCCGACTGTACCAATGAGTTTTTCTGAACTTAAGTACAGTGATTTGTCACACCACGAGCTTTACGGTGAAGGAAAACATCGAGAGGAAAACCTGCATACGTCTGAGAAGAAATTCAAAGGCGTATGTATAGTCGTGCTTGAGTAACGGCGATGGACTCGCCATCTGTCACGTTGGCACCTAATATACCTCTGGCGGAAAGTGGGTGTGTGTGTATTACCTATACACCTCTGCCTACCCCATCGGGGACCCTTGTGGGAAGGCGTGAGGATATATTATATATATATTATACACTAAAATCTCTGTCAACTCTCAAACTCACCGTCAAATCCTGTAAAGTGTTACAAAAGAGTCAGAGATTAATTATGTAATTCTATCAAAACTTAAAGCAATGTATGGATGGTTCGTTTTTATAAATAAATAATTACCTGGGACAATTCCACACAAATTGACCTAGTCCCAAATTAAGCAAAGCTTGTGTTATGGTAACTAGACATAGATATATTTACTTATATACTTAAATACATAGGAAATCCAAGACTAAGGTACAAATATTCGTGTTCACCACACAAACATCTGCCCTTAGCGGGATTCGAACCCGCGACCTCAAGTTTCGCAGTCAGGAGCTCTAACCACTAGACCAGACGGTCGTTTTTATACTACAAGAGTGCCAAACAAGCATACGACCCACCTGATGGGAAGCGGTTACCGCAGCCTATTTACGCTCACGATACCGAAGTATCACTTGCGTGTTGCCACTCTGTGTTCGGAGGATTATACTCTGTTAGCAGTATAATGGGACTAATCCCTCTGCCAACACAATATAACAATCCCCCCCTCCCCAAGGAGCTCATTATTGGAAACCTAATTCACCGCGCAGGAACACAACACAAACAATAGTGTTATTTGGCTACATACATACATACATACATATAATCACGCCTCTTTCCCGTAGGGGTAGGCAGAGACCACTTCTTTCTACTTGCTACGATCCTTACATACTTCTTTCGCTTCGTCCACTTTCATTATTCTCTTCATACATGCTCTTCGGTTTAGGGTACTCTTGACCTGACCTTTTTTCAAGACGTCCCTAATTCTAATTTGGTCTAGAAACGTATTTGGCTACGGACTTCTATAAGGTGGAGGTCATGCCCCAGGCGGGCAGATACAAATTAGAGTTATTTTTAATTTATTTCGCCGACGATTTAGATTTTGTAAAGGACAAATATTCATATTTATATATGGATTACATAATATTATTGTACAATAGATAGTGTCCCAAAATCAAACGCAAATGATATACGTCTACAACTGTATTCGACTAATATACCACTGTTGGTAGCGACAAATAACAAATATATTTTCATTTCAAACCTTAACCCAAATCAACTCGACACATCTTTAGCGTGATGCAGCTTTTGCAACACTCGGTACAGTGACATCTAGCGACGCATTCGTAAAACTATATAATTAAATTTAAATATCATAAATTGATACTATTAGCGTCATCTGTTGTTGACTAAATGAACTATACATTATTTCAACTAATGTTTCTTAGTTAACAACTGAATAATTATACTTACTTTCAACTATAAATAAAAAAAGAAATAAATCAACAACTTATTTCATACTAACATTATAGAAATTTGCAGTCAATTAAATAATCCTTATACTAATATCCTTATCCTTACCAATATTATAAATGTGAATGTAAGTTCATTTGTTACGCTTTCACGTAGAAACTACTTAACCAATCATCATAAAACTTTGTACACATATTCTCGGAGGTATTAGAAGTAACATAGGATACTTTTTGTTGAAAAAAATCATTTTTACAAAAAATAAAAAAACCGTCCACGCCGACGAAGTCGCGGGCACATCTAGTTATATTATAAATGTGAATGTAAGTTCATTTGTTACGCTTTCACGTAAAAACTACTTAACCAATCATCATAAAACTTTGTACACATATTCTCGGAGGTATTAGAAGTAACATAGGATACTTTTTTCTGAAAAAAAAGATGTTTTTTTACGAAAGGTAAAAAAACTGTTACAGCTAGTTAGGCACCTGCTAGTGGCACAGCTAGTTAGGTATAAAGAGGAAAGATTTGTATGTAAGTATGTTTGTAAGGAATTGTCTCAAAAAGTACTGGATCGATTTTAAAAATTATTTCACCATTTGAATGCTACATTCATCATCATCATCAGCCCACTGCTGGACATAGGCCTCCCCTAATGAGCGCCATAGCGCCCTGTCTTCAGCTTGCCGCATCCAGCATCTGCCAGCAGTCCTTTGCAAATCGTCATCCCACCTGGTCGGAGGGCGTCCTACACTACGTTTGCCTAGTCGAGGTCTCCACTGAAGAACACGTTTACCCCAGCGGTTGTCGGTTCTTCGCGAGATATGGCCGGCCCACTGCCACTTCAGCTTGCTAACTCTTTGAGCTATGTCGATAAATTTGGTTCTCTGTCGGATCTATTCGTTGCGAATCTTATCCTTCAGAGAGACTCCGAGCATAGCTCTCGCCATAGCTACATTATCACTGATTAATGTAGGCTATTTTAATTGCAAGAAAAAAAAAGCCAAAATGTTAAAAGTTTTGAGAAAGTTTGATGGTTAAAGGCGATAGATGGCGCTATTACATATTTTAGATTTGGTTGTCCACACATGCGAAGCCGGGACGGGCTGCTCGTTTATTATATTGATGTTGATATCATGTTGTATAGTCGTGCTTGAGTAACGGCGATGGACTCGCCATCTGTCACGTTGGCACCTAATATACCTCTGGCGGAAAGTGGGTGTGTGGGTATTACCTATACACCTCTGCCTACCCCTTCGGGGACCCTTGTGGGAAGGCGTGAGGATATATTATATTATATTATGATACCATGTTCCGCCCAGCTTCGCATGTGTGAACAACCAAATCAAAAATATGTAAAAGCGCCATCTATCGGCTTTAACCGTCAAACTTTCTCAAAACTGAGATATTGTTAGACTAGCTGTGCCCGCGACTTCGTCCGCGCGGCAAAGGCGTTTTTATTTTACCCCCTTAAGGGTGAAAATTTTACAAACTTTGAATGTAATATTAATTTATATGTATTCAAGAGCCTAAAAAAATTGTTTCAAACTTCAAAAATTACGAAACTTCCATACAAACTTTCATCCCTTTCCAACCCTTTTTCGCATAAAAAAGTAGTAGTATATCCTTCCTCAAGCACCAGGCTATCACTGTACCAAAATTCATTTCAATCGGTTCAGTAGTTTAGGCGTGAAAAGGTAACAGACAGACAGAGTTACTTTCGTATTTATAATATTAGTAGGGATGTCACCCTGTCAGATGGTGAGTCCATTGTTTCTCAAGCACATCCTCTCGATGTTTTCCTTCACCGTAAAGCTCGTGGTGTGACTAATCACTGTACTTAAGTTCAGAAAAATTCATTGGTACACTAGATTCGAACATGCGATCTTCGCGTTGCGGCAAGTATTTAAAAAACCACTGGGGCTAAAGTATTTAGATAAACTTACCGTAGTCATCTGTGAAAACAAATAATTCCATTAAATTTTGTAAAAGACCAGTGAAGATTGACGAAACAGATATAAAAAGCGAAAGTGTGTGCAAGAAGAGGCAGAGGAAGGCCACGTTCCAACTACCTGGATCAAATAGATCGGACTCTGAAGGACGGGAACGTTAAGAGTAATGTTTTTTTCAACCAACGAAGCTGGGTGGTGCTTCTAGTATATATATAAAAATAGCCAGGCTGTGACCTCAAGAGCCTCAGTAAGTAATCACTAGACCAGACGTCTAGACTGTAGTTCCGAACCTTGCTTGCTAGTAATAAAAAAAAACTTTTAAAATTAACTTACGCCAGAGTTCGTTAGCTTGAGTGGCCTGGTCGGGGGAGGGGAGGCTGTATATATAGCCGATCTGGCAAGGGTTCCAGTGGTCGCACACCTCGCGGTCGGGATCCAGCTCGGTGACAAACTTGTAGGTCTGTCGATAACACGTGAAAAAGTTTTCTATGGACTGACAATAGATGGCGCACTGTTCGATTGGTCATTGTACGATTTGAATTTAGAACTGACAAAGCATCTGAGCTGTATGTATGTGGTTCCCTCTTACAAGATTCAAATTTGGAATTGACGAATCAGATTAGAACGCTTACTGAATCCGGATTGAACCAGTTATTCTACACTTACCCTATCCGGATAATACCGGTAATGCACCACCACGTCATCGGTGTCCTCCAACGCGCATTTGTACGTCGTGTAGTTAAGTGATGTTCTTTCTATTGGGGCACAGCCTATAACCGTACTTCCATTTCGGGGTAGATCTGGACCTTCGACTTTATGACCTGAGGTGTAAGGACGATAATCAATGGAGAAATTATTTTGTTATTAAATAGTTATTTATCCTCCACCTTCCAGCCTTCCCACAAGGGTCCCCGAAGGGGTGAGCAGAGATATATTTCAGGTGCCAACGTGACAGATGGCGAGTTCATCGCCGTTACTCAAGCACGACTATACATACGCCATTGGATTGCTTCTCAGACGTATGCAGGTTTCCTCTCGATGTTTCCCTTCACCGTAAAGCTCGTGGTGTGCCTCACTGTAATTAAATGTAGAAAAACTCCTCACTCCAGTCGGGATTGGAACTCGCGCCGTTTGCGTGGCAGGCGGGTGCTGTGACCTCTCGGCCACGCCGCCTCCTCTTGTCCTGACGTATAAGTGGTATGGTATCGCAGTGCAGGCGCAACCCTCGTTTCCTCTCTATGTTTTCCTTTTTTGTAAGTTGACAAATTTTACGACACTGTAACGGCAATACACATATTGTAATACAATTTGAATTTCCCAATACTCACGATTGCAAAAGAAGTACTTATTTTCAGCATTGTAGAGCTCCTTATCCTCTGCGCTCAAGCATGAGTCGTACATAACTGGCGCTGGCTCAATATCTTGCTCACACATAAGAATTCCTGAGCCATCGGGTTCCTTTGGGGCTCGGTTGGCAGGGCAACGGTACATGAGGCCTGAAGAGAAAAAATACACATATCATCACGCCGAGTCCCTCACGCTAGGCAGAGAGAGTAGAGCGCCAGTCCTCTCTAGACTTACAGACCTACATACATATCATCACGCCGAGTCCCTCACGCTAGGCAGAGAGAGTAGAGCGCCAGTCCTCTCTAGACTTACAGACCTACATACATATCATCACGCCGAGTCCCTCACGCTAGGCAGAGAGAGTAGAGCGCCAGTTCCTCTAGACTTACAGACCTACATACATATCATCACGCCGAGTCCCTCACGCTAGGCAGAGAGAGTAGAGCGCCAGTCCTCTCTAGACTTACAGACCTACATACATATCATCACGCCGAGTCCCTCACGCTAGGCAGAGAGTAGAGCGCCAGTCCTCTCTAGACTTACAGACCTACATACATATCATCACGCCGAGTCCCTCACGCTAGGCCGAGAGAGTAGAGCGCCAGTCCTCTCTAGACTTACAGACCTACATACATATCATCACGCCGAGTCCCTCACGCCAGGCAGAGAGAGTAGAGCGCCAGTCCTCTCTAGACTTACAGACATCATCACGCCGAGTCCCTCACGCTAGGCAGAGAGAGTAGAGCGCCAGTCCTCTCTAGACTTACAGACCTACATACATATCATCACGCCGAGTCCCTCACGCTAGGCAGAGAGAGTAGAGCGTCAGTCCTCTGTAGACTTACAGACCTACATACATATCATCACGCCGAGTCCCTCACGCTAGGCAGAGAGAGTAGAGCGCCAGTCCTCTCTAGACTTACAGACCTACATACATATCATCACGCCGAGTCCCTCACGCCAGGCTGAGAGAGTAGAGCGCCAGTCCTCTCTAGACTTACAGACCAACATACATATCATCACGCCGAGTCCCTCACGCTAGCAGATAGAGTAGAGCGTGATAAATGTGTGCGTCAACATGACAAGGGCGTCGTGTGCGCTGTACCTTTTCTGATAATTAAAGGGGGTTTGTTCCTTATTTCAGCAATGGTGACGCCCTTTTCGCCATTCTGTATGGCGGTCATTATCCTCTTGTAAAGAGTGGTTCTCCTCTCTTGTTCAGCTATGATGTAGGGTAGCAACTCCTCTGACAATACGTCGACTTTCTTCTTTGCTTCTGCGTTCATCTGTAGTGTTCTTTTTAATTATTTAATTGGCAATACCATACGGAATGACATTTCAATAAAAACTGTACATGTAATACGACAAAAAACATTGTTAAAAGCAGTGTGGCCGAGTGGTTCGTGGATTGCGACAGAAAGACACGACGCGAAGAAAGAGCAAGTTCGAATCCCGACCAATGAGTTTTCTGAACTTGAGTACAGTGATTAGTCACACCACGAGCTTTACGGTGAAGGGAAACAACACGCTTTCGCTTCGTCCACATTCATCATACATGCTCGTCGGTTTCGAGTACTCTTAACGTTCCCGTCCTTCAGAGTCCGATCTATTTGATCCAGGTAGTTGGAACGTGGCCTTCCTCTGCCTCTTCTTGCACACACTTTTGCTTTGTATATCTGTTTCGTCAATCTTTCTTCACTCATCCTCTCTATGTGTCCAAACCAACGTAACATGCCTTTCTTCAACTTTAGGTACAATCACATTTTCGTTCACGCCAGTTTGTTTTGAGAATCTTTTGAGTAAAATTCTTGCGACCTTTGCGTCGCAGGCAACTGCTCGGACCACTCGGCCACCACGGCTTCGGAGTAAAATTATATGATTTAAAATACTTACACGGTCTGCATCCTTGTTGAATTTTATTCCTGTCCCGTCCTACAATAAGCGATGTCAATACTTAATATAAAAATATGGTATTAAGAGAACGAATTTGAGAGGTAGAGCATAACTGGTTTCCCGTTCGTATTTGTATCTGCCCGACTGGGGCAGGACCTCCACCTTATAGAAGTCCGTAGCCAAATAACACTATTGTTTGTGTTGTGTTCCTACGCGGTGAATAAGGTTTACAGTAATGAGCTCCTTGGGGAGGGGGAGGATTGTTATATTCTGCCTCTCTCACTGCGCTCAGTGCCCTCTTGGAGTCCAACCCTGACTGTGACGTGTTCGCGGACGGATGGAAGGCTGTCATGGCGGCATGTCTGGAGTATTGTGAGATGAGTGTATGAATGAGGTTCTTATAATTACTAATTAGTGTAATTGGATTTTTAGCCGTACTAATTATGTATAAATAAATAAATATTGTGTTGGCAGCAGAGGGATCCCCATTACGCTACCAACACAGTAAAACTCTCCAAACACAGAGTGGCAACGCGCAAGTGATACTTCGGTATCGCGAGCGTAAATAGGTTGCGGTAACCGTTTTCCATCGTGTGGGCCGTATGCTTGTTTGCCACTCTTGTTGTATAAAAAAAAATTACATATATTGTAAAGCAGTGGTGGCCGAGTGGTTCGAGCAGTTGCCTGCGACGCAAAGGTCGCAAGTTCGAATCCCGACTGTACCAATGAGTTTTTCTGAACTTAAGTACAGTGATTAGTCACATCACGAGCTTCAAGGTAAAGGGAAATATCGAGAGGAAACCTGCATACGTCTGAGAAGACATTCAAAGGCGTATGTATAGTCGTGCTTGAGTAACGGCGATGGACTCGACATCTGTCACGTTGGCACCTAATATACCTCTGGCGGAAAGTGGGTGTGTGGGTATTACCTATACACCTCTGCCTACCCCTTCGGGGACCCTTGTGGGAAGGCGTAAGGATATTTATAGATACATATATTGAAGTGAGTATAATAAAATGTATATAGTTCCACAGCCTCAGCTTTCGCGGCCATAGCAACTTTGACATTAGTACTTACGACTGCTTGCCTTCTAACAATGTTGGCCAGATACCGCCCCCTTCGCGTGGCCGGCAGGAGTACACTGCCAGCCTGCACCTCGTCACCTGTCTGCAGATTAAATAAGATAGATATAATCACGCCAAGTCCCTAACGGGGTAGGCAGAGAGTATAGAGCGCCAGTTCTCTCTAGACTTACATACCTCTTTCGCTTCGTCCACATTCATCAGTCTCTTCATACATGCTCGTCGGTTTCGAGTACTCTTAACGTTCCCGTCCTTGAGAGTCCGATCTATTTGATCCAGGTAGTTGGAACGTGGCCCTCCTCTGCCTCTTCTTGCGCACACTTTCGCTTTGTATATCTGTTTCGTCAATCTTTCTTCACTCAATTACGCAGATTAAATTAACTGTAGTTTTTCACATATACTGAAGATGTACGGTCAACGGTGTTAGATCGCACAACTTTTTTTTTTTTTTTATACAACAAGAGTGGCAAACAAGCATACGGCCCACCTGATGGGAAACGGTTACCGCAGCCTATATACGCTCACGATACCGAAGTATCACTTGCGTGTTGCCCCTCTGTGTTCGGAGAGTTATAGTGTGTTGGCAGCATAATGGGTTTAATCCCTCTGCTTCCAACGGGGAGGATTGTTACAATGTAACAATCCTCCCCCCTCCTCAAGGAGCTCATTACTGGAAACCTTATTCACCTCGGCGATGGACTCGCCATCTGTCACGTTGGCACCTTAAATATATCTCTGACTGGAAGTGGGTGTGTTGGCTGCCTATAAACCTCTGCCTATCTCTTCGGGGACCCTAGTGGGAAGGCGTCGCATGGCCATTATCGGGATATAAGCCAATAATACGAGATTATCGAAAGTATATTTAAAAAAAAAATACTTACTGGTGGGTAACCAGACCTCACAACACTAAGAATATTAAAAAATAAAATAATAACAACGTTCGAATTCATGCTTGCTGACAACTTACAAAGCTATGACTAAAAGACCTCGTTACTAACACGTTGTTAACGATCACTTACATAATGGTCGTTAAAACTATCGCTCCAATTTGACAGCTTATAATTGGATTATTTTTTTGTTTACTTTTTATCGCCTAGTAAGTTCATAAAAAAATGGCGATGTACGATTTTAATAATATCTGTTAAATTACATTTGCATAAGTTTGTTATTTAAACCAAACTACCACACCACCAAATATTACAATAGATAGACGGACTGCTACTTTATCATAAGGTCGCAAGTCCAGCCTCATATGTATTACTGCTGCCATCTGTGGTTTCCGGGGGCTGGAGCCTCTGGTTACCAGCTAGGGCCTTTTGACGCGGTTCAGAAACGCGCCGCTAGAATTGTCGAAGATCCCAAGCACTAGTCTAAGGAGAGACTTTGCCTCCCTGTGTGTGTTCTACCGCTTGTATAACGGGGAGTGTTCTAAAGAATTGTTCGACATGACGCCCACTTCCACCTTCTACCACCGCACCTCTCGCCATCGACGGGGAATTCATCCCCATACCTTGGAACCACAAAGGTCTCGCACTGTGCGCTTCCAAAGGAGTTTCCTTCCGCGAACGCTCAGGCTGTGGAATGAGCTCCCCGTTGAGGTTTTCCCTGGAGAGTACATCATGGAGTTGTTCAAGAAGGGTGTGAAAGGATTCCTGCAGGGTCGGCAACGCGCGAGCGATACCCCTGGTGTTGCAAGCGTCCATAGGTGGCGGTAACCGCTTACCATCCGGCGGCATTGTTTGCCAGCCGTGTCGTATAAAAAAAAAAAATTCATATTCAAAACTTTTTTCAACATGAATAGAATGTAATAGAATACATAGAATGTTGTTTATCTGTATAGAATATGATTGACAACATTGGTGTTAGGTTTTATATGAGTAGCTACATACATTCAGAGGGAGCTGGCGCTCTATACTCTCTGCCTACCCCGTTAGGGAATCGGCGTGATGATACATGTTCTGCCATAGAGACGTACAAATTCAGGAGCACGGCGATGACATTATCATCATAAAAACTTACTGTACTTACTATATTATTAACGTAGAGCCGTGGTGGCCGAGTGGTTCGAGCAGTTGCCTGCGACGCAAAGGTCGCAAGTTCGAATCCCAACTGTACCAATTAGTGTTTCTGAACTTGAGTACAGTGATTAGTCACACCACGAGCTGAACGGTGAAGGAAAACATCGAGAGGAAACCTGCATACTGAGAAGAAATTCAAAGGCGTATGTATAGTCGTGCTGGAGTAACGGCGATGGACTCGCCACCTGTCACGTTGGCACCTAATATACCTCTGGCGGAAAGTGGGTGAGTGGGTGAGTGGTATTAACTTCGAAATTCACTTATATTGTAGTAAAGTATATGGACGAAAAATGTTTGTTTGATTTCTTTGCTGCCAGTTGTTTCTAAAAAAAATATTCTTTACTATCCACTTATAGGGTAATTATAATATTTTATTATTACCACTTTAAAATCTAAAATTTCCCATAGACGCGTGATAAATCCCCATTAAATAATAAAAAAAAAAGGTTAAATTTATTGCCTGTTAAGTTAGGCAATTTTTTTTGTTATTCATGTTTTAAGCTTGATACGAGGCTTTGAAGCCGAAATAGTTACGTGATTATCATCTGTGTACAAGCACAAAAGTTCTGCTGTTGTCAACAATAGCGACCCTGTCAAAAGGTTATTATTTAAAATGGCGGACTGACGCAATGGAAAAGAAAAGCGGCAATTTGTCCTCGTCATTTTAAAAAAGGGTTATTCCAGGCAGTTCTAAACAAAAATGGATCGTATATTGAATCCGAGGATAGAGAAACAGACTATTTACGAAATATATAGAGCATGTCGGCTTTGCGGGGCCGGTGCGGGCTACAAAATGCCAATTATGCAAAACGTTATGGATCTGGACAATACAGAGATCGATTTAAAGCATAAAATACGGGAATGTGTGCAAATTGAGGTAATTAACAAGTCTAGAACACATCCAACTTGCTATATTAGCGTTTAAACTCGGAAGTTTTCGTTATTAGACATCGTTTTGTAATGCTTTACATTAGTATAGTGTGAAGTCAAAACAAACCTTGTCTTTGACTTTTTACCATTTAAACATGTTTCTAGTCGAGATTAATCTACTCTCAGGTACTGGTTAAGACTATACAGTAGCTAAAATACTATGTATTAAATCAGATTCAAATACTGTTCAATTAATATTCATGAAATTTTTCTTTACGATTTCTGTTGGATGATCTTTCAGTACTGAAGTAGTATACATATACACAATACATCTTCTTGTTCTTCTCAGCATATATGCGTCCACTGCTGGACATATGCCTCTTGCATGGATTTCCAAGCTGATCTTGATGCGGCGATCCTACTCCAGGTCGGCCCTGCCGTCTTTTTAATGCCGTCCGATACATACACAATACATACATACCATCACGCACAGTCCCTAACGGGGTAGGCAGAGAGTATAGAGCGGCAGTTCTCTCTAGACTTACATACCTCTTTTGCTTGGTCCACATTCACCAGTCTCTTCATACACGCTCATTGGTTTCGAGTACTCTTGACGTTCCCATCCTTGAGCGTCCGATTTGATCCAGGTAGTTGGAATGAAGTCTTCTCTCTGCTTCTTGCACACACAATAAAGTAATATAATATATCCTCACGCCTTCCCACAAGGGTCCCGAAGGGGGATGCAGGGTTGTATAGGTAGGGCCCACACACCCACTTACCACCAGAGATATATTATAGACACCAACGTGATAGATGGCGAGTCCATTGTTGTTACTCAAGCATGACTATGCATATACCTGAATTGCTTATCAGATGTATGCAGATCTCGTCTCGATGTATTCCTTCACCGTAAAGCTCGTGGTGTGACTAATCACTGTAGATCTCATCTCCCTCATAGAGCATCCATAGACTCACCATCTGACATTAAATTGGAAAAATATCTTCAGTGAACTGGGACTGTTATTTACACCGGCGCTGACATCTGACCCTCACAACCAACCCTGACGCAGTCGCCAGTTGACGTCAACAATTTCTGAATGTTCCAGGTCCATCAGGATGATAAGATGCCTCCGCTTATATGCGAGCTGTGCGTGGACAAGGTGAACGATTTCTATGAGTTCCTGGACATGTGTCGGCAAACTAATACAAGAACACGTTTGCGGCTAGGCCTTCCTTTGCAGACACTGAATAAAGGTGTAAGTATTTTGCTTGTGATTGTTGTGATTGTTGTGAATTGTTGAAAATCATATCACATCGTAATCTTATATGTATGCATGGAATGCCTTGTTCTATATATTTATTTGAATACTAGCTTGTGCCCGCGGCTTTAACCGCGTGGAAAGAGCATCATACATATTTTTGCCTTTATAATA
>JACCPG010000656.1:130633-177130 GCA_016069955.1 Drepana arcuata | reverse complement strand
AGTCGTGCTTGAGTAACAGCGATGGACTCGCCATCTGTCACGTTGGCACCTAATATACCTCTGGCGGAGAGTGGGTGTGTGGGTATTACCTATACACCTCTGCCTACCCCTTCGGGGACCCTTGTGGGAAGGCGTGAGGATATATATATTATATTATTATTTATATACATACATACATACATATCATCACGCCAAGTCCCTAATGGGGTAGGCAGAGAGTATAGAGCGCCAGTTCTCTCCAGACTTACATACCTCTTTTGCTTCGTCCACATTCATCAGTCTCTTCATTCATGCTCGTCGGTTTCGAGTACTCTTAACGTTCCCGTCCTTGAGCGTCCGATCGATTTGATCCGGGTAGTTGGAACATGGCCTTCCTCTGCCTGATTTTAAATGAAATTTTCTGTGTCTTCAGGTCCACATTTGGACACGATAGGTTGCGCTGCAATCATGTTTCATATAATTATAGATTTTTTTAAGAAGCTGGGCGGGACAGCTTGTGAATAAATAAGGTACAGGCTTTGTTTAGTTTTGGGTCACAAATTAATGTTGCACTATTGCTTTCCAGTCTGATGACGGGGACTGCATCCTGGGTGTGACAGAGCCGTTGTATGTGAATGAGGATTCTGACTCTGGAGTACCACTTTCCAGGCACAAATCTCGGACACAGAAGAAAGCGCATAAGAGACAGGAAGTCAAGGTTGAGGTAATAGCACTTTTGAAAAAGCCGTACTGGCCATGTGGTTAGAGTAGTTGCACCATGAAGATTCTAAGTTCGAATCCCGCCTGTTACAATGAGTTTTTCTGAAGCAATGTTTTGTATTGTAATCATGTAGTATTTTAAATAACACAAAAACAAATGAGCGCCGTGGTGGCCGAGTGGTTCGAGCAGTTGCCTGCGACGCAAAGGTCGCAAGTTCGAATCCCGACTGTACCAATGAGTTTTTCTAAACTTAAGTACAGTGATTAGTCACACCACGAGCTTTACGGTGAAGGAAAACATCGAGAGGAAACCTGCATACGTCTGAGAAGAAATTCAAAGGCGTATGTGTAGCCGTGCCTGAGTAACGGCGATGGACTCGCCATCTGTCACGTTGGCACCTAATATACCTCTGGCGGAAAGTGGGTGTGTGGGTATTACCTATACACCTCTGCCTACCCCTTCGGGGACCCTTGTGGGAAGGCGTGAGTATATATTATATATATTTAATTATAATATTTTTATTATTTGTTATTAAATTTTCAGATGGAGAAGACTAGCAATACGAGAAATATAAATATAACATCTCGCAGAAGGGAACCAACGCCGCCACGACTGACGCGCTTTAGTCGCGCCCTCTCTAACGACCATGCTCAGATAAAGGTCAGTATCAGCCCACTTACAAAAAAAACTCAAAATTTATATATTATATGCATGTAAGGTTTACAAATATATATCCACATGCCTTCTCACAAGGGTCCCCGATGGGGTAGGCAGAGGTGTATAGGTAATACCCACACACCCACTTTCCTCCAGAGATATAGTTTAGGTGCCAACGTGACAGATGGCGAGTCCATCGCCGTTACTCAAGCACGACTATACATACGCCTTTGAATGTCTTCTCAGACGTATGCAGGTTTCCTCTCGATGTTTCCCTTCACCGTAAAGCTCGTGGTGTGCCTCACTGTAATTAAATGTAGAAAAACTCCCCACTCCAGTCGGGATTGGAACTCGCGCCGTTTGCGTGGCAGGCGGGTGCTGTGACCTCTCGGCCACGCCGCCTCCTCTTGTCCTGACGTATAAGTGGTATGGTATCGCAGTGCAGGCGCAACCCTCGTTTCCTCTCGATGTTTTCCTTCACCGTAAAGCTCGTGGTGTGACTAATCACTGTACTTAAGTGGAGGAAAAACACAATGGTACAGTCAGGTTACTGTCTTAATACACTGCCATTACTTATAATTAAAGGAATTAAATTGAGATTCTGATAAAATTAAAAATATTCTTTACAGAGTCAAACCAAAACGCCGAAGTCAATATTGAAAAAGGATGTCCAAGTCAAGGTTGGTTATAACTAAATATTTAAAAACAAAATCTGTTAAGTATTCTCGCTAAGCGAGTACTTAACAGATTCTCATGCAGTTTTCACCAAAAGTAGAATGATTCATGAGGATCCATGTGTCCATCCACCATCTCGTAAGGTCCATGTGTATAATAAGTTAAGATATTGTGAGCTTTACGGTGAAGGGAAACATCGAGAGGAAACCTGCATACGTCTGAGAAGACATTCAAAGGCGTATGTATAGTCGTGCTTGAGTAACGGCGATGGACTCGCCGTCTGTCGCGTTGGCACCTAATATACCTCTGACGGAAAGTGGGTGTGTGGGTATTACCCATACACCTCTGCCTACCCCTTCGGGGACCCTTGTGGGAAGGCGTGAGGATATTATTATTATATTGTGTAAATCTTTTGGTGTGACTAATCACTGTACTTAAGTTCAGAAAAACTCATTGGTACAGTCGGGTTCCGAATGTGACTGATGGTGAGTTCATCGCCGTTACTCAAGCACGACGATACATTGTTGTTGTAACTAAATATATTAAATTAATACATACATACATATCATCACGCCAAGTCCCTAACGGGGTAGGCAGAGAGTATAGAGCGCCAGTTCTCTCTAGACTTACATACCTCTTTCGCTTCAAAAACATTCATCAGTCTCTTCATACATGCTCGTCGGTTTCGAGTACTCTTAACGTTCCCATCCTTCAGAGTCCGATCTATTTGATCCAGGTAGTTGGAACGTGGCCTTCCTCTGCCTCTTCTTGCACACACTTTTGCTTTGTATATCTGTTTCGTCAATCTTTCTTCACTCATCCTTTCTATGTGTCCAAACCAACGTAACATGCCTTTCTTCATCTTTTATTAAAATAATATTATATAAATATAATTTCAGATTGAAGATACCACGTCGCTCCTGATGCCGCGGATGAAGAGAGGAAGAGAGAGGGAGTCTAAACAACAGGTCCCCGTGAAGAGAGTCAAGTAAGTACATTGAGGTTGACGTGTTACCCGGAGAGTCGGCAACGCAAAATTAAAAAAAAAAAAAAAATAATAATAATAATATCCTCACGCCTTCCCACAAGGGTCCCCGAAAGGGTAGGCAGAGGTGAATAGGTTAAACCCACACACCCACTTTCCGCCAGAAGTATATTAGGTGCCAACGTGACAGATGGCGAGTCCATCGCCGTTACTCAAGCACGACTATACATACGCCTTTTGAATTTCTTCTCAGACGTATGCAGGTTTACTCTCGATGTTTTCCTTCATCGTAAAGCTCGTGGTGTGACTCATCACTGTACTTAAGTTCAGAAAAACTCATTGGTACAGTCGGGATTCGAACTTGCGATCTTTGTGTCGCAGGCAACTGCTCGAACCACCCGGTCACCACGGCTCAAAAAAAAAAACAAAATATTTTATTATTATAACGTAAGGGACACAGGGAACACTTATTGAACGTCATATACTTAATATAAACTAAAGTTTAAAAACTTGCTACGCGCGACTGGTACCGCTTACCATCAGGGTCCCCGAAGTGGTAAGCACAGGTGTATAGCTAGTACCCACATGTGACAGATGGCGAGTAAATTTTCCGTGTCTGAATTCTGATCTTCATGTATTCAATTTCAGGATATCCGTTAAACCCCCTTCGCCCCCTCCCCGTCGACCCCGCCCGCCCCCCGCCACCCGCTGCGGGGTGTGTCGACAGCTCATCAAGGGGGAGAAGGGGTTGGCTTCGCACATGAGGACACATAGCGTTACATTCACCAGCCCCAGGTAAGCCAACTGACCCTAAACTAGGCAGAGCCTGTACTATAGGCATCGGGGACTGATATACGCACTTATATAGATGTTAATATACAAGAATATTGTGGACATCTCACACAAAGCCAACTGACCCTAAACTAGGCAGAGCCTGTACTATAGGCATCGGCGACTGATATACACACTTATATAGATGTTAATATACAATAATATTGTGGACATCTCACACAAAGCCAACTGACCCTAAACTAGGCAGAGCCTGTACTATAGGCATCGGGGACTGATATACGCACTTATATAGATGTTAATATACAATAATATTGTGGACATCTCACACAAAGCCAACTGACCCTAAACTAGGCAGAGCCTGTACTATAGGCATCGGCGACTGATATACACACTTATATAGATGTTAATATACAATAATATTGTGGACATCTCACACAAAGCCAACTGACTCTAAATTAGGCAGAGCCTGTACTATAGGCATCGGCGACTGATATACACACTTATATAGATGTTAATATACAATATATTGTGGACATCTCACACAAAGCCAACTGACTCCTAAACTAGGCAGAGCCTGTACTATAGGCATCAAGGACTGATATACATATTTCCTCTCTAGTACTCACCAGTAATGTAGGCGGGTGGTCCGTTCATATTTCTGCCCACGATACGTACTCCAGGTCCTCCAGATTCATGCCCCACACAGATACATGGTTGGACGGCCCCACTGAATTAAGCCAGTTGGATAAACCTAGCAACCTCCCTCAGCTGAAAACCATAAGATTAAGGTTATTGAAGAGACTGGGTGATGATATGTATGTAGGTCTTTGTAAGTTCAGAGAGGACTGGCGCTCTACTCTCTCTGCCTAGCGTGAGGGACTCGGCGTGATGATATGTATGTAGGTCTGTAAGTCTAGAGAGGACTGGCGCTCTACTCTCTCTGCCTAGCGGAGGGACTCGGCGTGATGATATGTATGTAGGTCTGTAAGTCTAGAGAGGACTGGCGCTCTACTCTCTCTGCCTAGCGTGAGGGACTCGGCGTGATGATATGTATGTAGGTCTGTAAGTCTAGAGAGGACTGGCGCTCTACTCTCTGCTGATGAGATGCGCTTCGTGCTCACCTGCAGGCACGGTGGCAGCTACTGCGCTAGGGTAGTTGTAGGTGGCAGCACCAGCGCTCCAGTCTACAACTATTATATTGACATTTTCCGCTGCCAGAAATGCTGAAAAATATATTGTTATAATTATTTTCATAATCATCTTTTAATGCGATCTCTTCGAAAGATGTGCGGGGTAACGATATTAGATCGAATCCGCAATGAAGAGATTCGCAAATCAATTGGCGTGAATGAGGGCGTGATTGTAAAGATGAAGAAAGGCATGTTACGTTGGTTTGGACACATAGAAAGGATGAGTGAAGAAAGATTGACGAAATAGATATACAAAGCAAAAGTGTGTGCAAGAAGAGGCAGAGGAACACGTTCCAACTACCTGGATCACATCGAACGGATACTTAAGGACGGGAACGTAAAGAGTACCAGAAACCGGCGAGCATGTATGGAGAGACTGATGAATATGGACGAAGCGAATATATGTAAGCCTAGGGAGAACTGGTCCTATATTTTCTCTCGACTCGGCGTGATAACATTTCCTATGATTGGTGGAGACACTGTCAATCTTCAACGACCAAGCCCAAGCAACTAAATTGGTGGGATGATACCAAAACGGCTATTCGTTATGGGAGATCGAGAACAAGCTGAATAAGGCTCATGTCACTGTTAGGACAATTAAAAACTATTACTGATGAGACCAGTAAATTACTCCTACCTCATCCATCGGATTCATTACTAGTAGTAATGAAGTGTTTTTGTATCCAATGCCCCTGTTTCTAGTCGATGAACTAATACGGTTCACAATATTGACCCAACGGTCAAACGAAACTAAACGGCATGGGATGACAAATAGCATAGATATTGCTTATTTCCTCGATGGGGTAGGCAGAGGTGTGTAGTTACACTCACTCATAGTTTCGGTGTCAACATGACAGTAGAATCACCTTGTTTAAATGTCAATCTCTTGACGATTTTGACGCTCATCATCATGATGAAATGCCAAAAACTGCTAACCTATCTTTAAGTACACTGGCTTGAGTTACTGTGATGGCAAGTCCATCGCCGTTACTCAAGCACGACTATACATACGCCTTTGAATGTCTTCTCAGACGTATGTAGGTTTCCTCTCGATGTTTCCCTTCACCGTAAAGCTCGTGGTGTGCCTCACTGTAATTAAATGTAGAAAAACTCCTCAATCCAGTCGGGATTGGAACTCGCGCCGTTTGCGTGGCAGGCGGGTGCTGTGACCTCTCGGCCACGCCGCCTCCTCTTGTCCTGACGTATAAGTGGTATGGTATCGCAGTGCAGGCGCAACACAGGTTTCCTCTCGATGTTTCCCTTCACCTTAAAGCTCGTGGTGTGCCTCACTGTAATTAAATGTAGAAAAACTCCTCACTCCAGTCGGGATTGGAACTCGCGCCGTTTGCGTGGCAGGCGGGTGCTGTGACCTCTCGGCCACGCCGCCTCCTCTTGTCCTGACGTATAAGTGGTATGGTATCGCAGTGCAGGCGCAACACAGGTTTCCTCTCGATGTTTCCCTTCACCGTAAAGCTCGTGGTGAGCCTCACTGTACTTATGTTCTGATAAACTCATTGGTACAGTCGGGATTCGGAGTTGAACCACATCGGCTCGCTGGATTACGTAGGATAAGTTTAAATCCAGAAATGTATTAACGAAACCAAACTTTACGAAGATTAAATCATCCACTAATGTGACATGTTCTCTTACCAGGAACCAAGACACTGTTGAATTCTGAAATGGCGGAGTCCAACCACCCATGCAGAAGTACTATGGTCCTGCGTTGGGCATTGTAATTGGTCAGGCCTAGAAGACCAGTGGAGCCAATCAGGAGAGGCTGGCTGGCTTGCGGGTTTTCCCTGCGAAGACAGTTAGAAGATAAGATAAGATAAGTAGTTCTTCTTTAATAAAATATACTACCAATCGATCGGAAAATCAAGGATGTGAACGTCAAGAGTATAAGAAAGCGACGAGCATGAAGAGACTGATGAATGAAGGGAAACAAGTCTGTAAATGTAGAGGACTGGCGCTCTACTCTCTCTGCCTAGCGTGAGGGGCTCGGCGTGATGATATGTATGTAGGTCTGTAAGTCTAGAGAGGACTGGCGCTCTACTCTCTCTGCCTAGCGTGAGGGGCTCGGCGTGATGATATGTAGGTCTGTAAGTTCAGGAGAGGACTGGCGCTCTACCTCTGCCTAGCGTGAGGACTCGGCGTGATGATATGTATATGGTGGCTGTAAGTCCAGAGAGGACCATGCTCTACTCTCGCTCCAGCGTGAGGGGCTCGGCGTGATGATATGTATGTAGGTCTGTAAGTCTAGAGAGGACTGGCGCTCTACTCTCTCTGCCTAGCGTGAGGGACTCGGCGTGATGATATGTATGTAGGTCTGTAAGTCTAGAGAGGACTGGCGCACATCCATAATGCTTCAGAGAGAATAGCTAGAGATTAAATTTAGATGTTGCAAAGATCTGCTCTGCAAGGACCTACCTGGTGAACAGGTGATAGACGATCTGCCTTGCAGGGTCGAAGCGAGCAGTGTCGCCAGTCAGGTGTCCTATCGGCACCAGCGGCTGAGGCAGCGCTGGAAAATGGTAAATTGGGATTCAATGGCTTTTTTGGAATTAAAGCTTATTTTAGCGTTATAGAGGAACCAACATGCTCATGAACTATCGCTTTTATGACATTAATAGGAACCCTGAAGGGGTAGGCAGAGGTGCATAGGTAGTAATCCACACAAACAGATTCCGCCGTTACTCAAGCACTACTTTTAATGTCTTCTCAGACGTATGCAGGTTTCCTCTCGATGTTTCCCTTCACCGTAAAGCTCGTGGTGTGCCTCACTGTAATTAAATGTAGAAAAACTCTTCAATCAGTCGGGATTGGAACTCGCGCCGTTTGCGTGTCAGGCGGGTGCTGTGACCTCTCGGCCACGCCGCCTCCTCTTGTCCTGGCAGGCGCAAGACATTTCCCTTCACCGTAAAGCTCGTGGTGTGACTAATCACTGTACTTAAGTTCGGAAAAACTCATTGGTACAGTCGGGATTCGAACTTGACATCTTTGTTGTAGGCGACTTCTCTTACCAATCGGCACGACTCCTTACAGTCACGCCAATGACGACAAGTTGAACAAAAAGAACAACAAACAAGCATACGGCCCACCTGATGGGAAACGGTTACCGCAGCCTATTTACGCTCACGATACCGAAGTATCACTTGCGCGCTGAAGCTCTGTGTTCGGACATTTATACTGTGTTGGATAATGGGACACATAGAAATACAAAGCGAAAGTGTGTGCAAGAAGAGGCAGAGGAAGGCCACGTTCCAACTACCTGGATCAAATAGATCGGACTCTGAAGGACGGGAACGTTAAGAGTACTCGAAACCGACGAGCATGTATGAAGAGACTGATGAATGCGGACGAAGCGAAAGAGGTATGTAAGTCTAGAGAGAACTGGCGCTCTATACTCTCTGCCTACCCCGTTGGGGACTTGGCGTGATGATATGTATGTATGTATGGATAATGGGACTAATCCCTTTGCCAACTCAATATAACAACCCTCCATGGAGCTCATTATTGTAAACCTTATTTTTAACACAACACAAACAATAGTGTTATTTGTCTACGGCCTTCTATTAGGTGGAAGTCCTGCCCCAGGCGGGCAGATACAAATACGAACGGGAAACCCTTTGAAACTTGCCTGATACAGCGACGAACAGGCCACAAATTAGGAAGAGCAGTCTCGCCATTGTCGTCACCTGTAGTATCACTGACGCAATTGTGAGCAAAGAGGTGTTATATCTAATAACATCTTGGGTAATCTTATCGCTTAATTTATACAATCTGTAATAATATCTCATTAATCTTTACATAATATAAAATTAAGAGGCGTCCGCTGTCTGTTCGCTCTGATCTTTTAAACTATTGTTACGCGCTGGGGTTCGGGATAATTTAATGATAGCCGGTTGATGCACTTTAACGACACTTTATTCTATACACAGAATAATTCCGGAAACTTGTACAATAAATCCGTACACTTCGCTACAATTCTATTCACTATAACACTGATCACTACAACACAGTACTAGTAAAGCACAGTAAACCCTAGGTACTGAAACACTTCTACTCTGTGTACACTACAACACAGTAACAGTAGAACACAGTAAACACTAGACACTGATACACTTCTACTCTGTGTACACTACAACACAGTAACAGTAGAACACAGTAAACACTAGACACTGAAACACTTGTCCTCACTATCACACTCGCTCGCGGAGTAAGGTCGGAGTGAACTCGAACTGAACTCGGAGAGAACTGACTCTAACTCAGACTCTCTAAACTCAGACTAACTGACTGACTCAGACTGCCCGTGCCCATCGGATACCGCCTTATATATGGCACCGGCACGATATACTAGATATCGGTGGAAGGCTCTAGACTGCCATTAAGATGTTCGTAGAATTGCCGTGTGAATGCATCCGCAGAACAATGGCCGGGCGACGAAAACAACTTGTTTACGTCCTTTCTTAATTGCATCCTTTTGTTCATATTTCCGGCTAAATGTTTCGCATGGCTTTCACACGGCAAGACCTCCAGAACCTTCCATCGTAACACTATTCAACAGATTCCAATGCAGTGAATGCATGCAATTCATGCGATGAATGTGGCCGAAGTGAATGAGTTATGTAAGTCTAGAGAGAGCTGGCGCTCTATACTCTCTGTCTAGCGTGAGGGACTCGTGAATGTATTTATGTACATGTTTTATTGCAGAAGAGAAATCTGCAATTTACATTAAACTGTGCGGGTCGAATAGCGGTATACAAGCAGTTCGTAGTGTGAAGATTAAATCACGCTTCGATAGCGTAATTACTGTGTGAGTACAGGTGCGCGTGATAACAACACGATCAACGATTGATACTGGATAGTCATCAAACAGGTGATCCGGTCTCTGCTGAAGAGTTCTATAGATACGTCATTTGCCTTTCCATGAGGCAGGGGGATCCTCCTTACACAAGGTCGGCACGCGAGTGATACCCCTGGTGTTGCAAGCGTCCATACGCCTAGGTCACCGCGCTCCATCAGGCAGTAGGGGGACCCGTTCGTCCCTTGTGCTAGCACAGCGATCCTCCCAACACAAGGTCGGCACGCGAGTGATACCCCTGGTGTTGTAAGCGTCCATAGGCCTAGGTCACCGCGCTCCATCAGGCAGTAGGGGGACCCGTTCGTCCCTTGTGCTAGCACAGCGATCCTCCCAACACAAGGTCGGCACGCGAGTGACACCCCTGGTGTTGCAAGCGTCCATAGGCCTAGGTCACCGCGCTCCATCAGGCAGTAGGGGGACCCGTTCCCCCCTTGTGCTAGCACAGCGATCCTCCCAACACAAGGTCGGCACGCGAGTGATACCCCTGGTGTTGCAAGCGTCCATAGGCCTAGGTCACCGCGCTCCATCAGGCAGTAGGGGGACCCGTTCGTCCCTTGTGCTAGCACAGCGATCCTCCCAACACAAGGTCGGCACGCGAGTAATAATAATAATAATAATAATAATAATCTTTATTTACTCACAAAGCATTTCTTATACTTAATTTAGTGACCAGAGTCTCCCTTTAAGCAAGGATGCCTGTGTTAGGAGACTCCGCTCTTCTATAACTACGAGTAACATTATATGTGTGTGGTGTGTGTGTGTGAGAGACTGTGCGTGTATGTCTCTGAGTGTTTGTGTGTGTTTGTGTGAGTGTGTGTGTGAGTGTGTATGTGAGTGTGTATGTGTTTGTGTGTGTGTAGGTGTGAGTGTGTACGTGTGAGAGTGTGGGAAACTAATAGTAAGGTTGAGTTAAACATTAGCGTTATGTTGTTATTATTGCAAAAGGTTTTCAGTATTATCAAAGCTAAGATTTGGGATCCACTTAAGTATGCATTTTTTTACTTCATAGTTTTGTTTTTCATATATATTTAGTTGTTTGTTTAAGATATTATATATTTTTGCAGAGCGTGTACTATATTGTTTGGAGGCAAATTCTGTTTTACAAGTGGGTATCGATGCAACGTTATATTTCTTCCTTTTTAATTTATGACTACTGGTATAAGGTAATGTTTTATGTTTTTTAAGAATTAAATATAGTATATATAGTTTTCTAACTGATAACAAGTTGCTTATTTTATATAGGCTTTCGGTACAGTATCTTTTATTTTTGAAATACATAACTTTTATAAGCGAACGTTGAGCTCGCTCTACCTTAATAAATTTGGACTTAGCCGCTCCACCCCAAACAGGAATACAGTAAGTTAATATGGATTGAGCCAACGCGACGTAAACTTCATTGAGAAGATTTCTAGTACATTTAGAATTATTTCTTGGCACAACATGTCTCAAGGCGCTGAATATCCAAATCAATTTCCTAATTCTACTACAAACTAGTTCCAGATGCGGATACCAAGACATTCTATTGTCAATCATCACTCCTAGGTATTTAATTTGTGTCACTCTCTCAATCACAGGACAATTACAGATTGTATCATTTAGGTCTTGACATGCATGAATTTTTAAACTATATTGAAGAGGAGGTTGAGTACGGTTATTTATACTAAAGCACATATAGTTTGTCTTAGATGTATTAAGTGTGAGGAGGTTAAATCTTAGCCAATTTGATATCTGGGCCATTCCAACTTCAACACTGTTTTTTAGTGATTGCCAAGAACTTCCAGAAAAAACTATTGATGTGTCATCGGCATATGAGAAAATTTTGGCATTATGAATTTTTAAATTGCAAAGGTCGTTTATATATATTAAAAAAAGTGTCGGGCCCAGGACGCTTCCTTGGGGAACACCATATGATACAACAGAATCGTTACTATTAAATTGTCCTACTCTAACACTTTGCGTTCTATTAGAAAGGTAATCTTTGAAAAGGGCCAAAGGTGTTCCTCTAATTCCAATATTTATCATTTTATTCACAAGAATGGGGATAGAGACTGTGTCAAACGCTTTTTGTAGGTCCAGAAAAACAGATATACACTTATTACCTCTATCCAACTGCTCCACAACCTCTGAAGTAAGGGCAATCACTGCATCTTCAGTAGATTTTCCCTGTCTAAAGCCATATTGGGCAGAGGATAGAATGTCAAATGATTTTAAATAACTGAGGAGGCGAGTGTTCAGTATCTTTTCCAAGATTTTAGATATAGAAGGTAAAATAGAGATAGGTCGATAGTTACTAAGATCCCTTCCATCCCCACCCTTGTGAATCGGAACTATAATTGACTTTTTTAGAAGTGCAGGAAAGATACCCTTTTGCAGGCAGATATTAACTAGGTGTGTTATAATAGGAACGATTTCAGTCCTTGCAAATTTTAAATATTTATTTGATATATTATCCCACCCCGGTGCGCTTTCAGATTTTAGGTTCATTAAAATATTATCTACCTCTTCAAGGTCCGCATCAAGTAGAACAAACGAGCTAACGTGGGGATATAATGTAGAAGCAGGAGCAGGAGCCGAATTTGCTGATACTTTATGTTGAATTTGTAGGGCGAGCAATTTTCCAACATTTGTAAAATAATCATTGATATAATTAACTGACTGTAAAGGAGAAGATTTTATATTTAAGATTTCTGTATTTTGTTGTTTATTTTTATTAGTAAATGTTATATTTTTTATATTTTTCCATAGTAATTTGTTGTCATGTACTGATTTAGCCAATAATTCTCTTTCATATTTTCTTTTTAACTTTTTAATCAAGTTATTGCAAAAGTTCCTATAGCGATAATATATAATTTTTAAGGTTTGATTGTAAGGATCGGAACGAAGACTTTTTTGTAAATTATTTCTGTGTCTGATACATCGAAGAATGCCAGAGGTAATCCATGGTTTAAGTACGCGTTTACTGTTGGGAATCCGTGAGATGGATGTATTTGCATCAATGGATTCAGTTAGTTTGATTATAAGTGAGTCTATTAATACGTCTGGGTCGTCACAAAGAAGTAGTTCAGATATTTTGTTTTCTTTTAAATATTTTAATGCATTTTCATAGTTGATAGTAGTTATAGTTTGTTTTTTTAGAGGAGCATTATTTTTAAGTTTTGATAAGGAGAGGAATAATGTTAAGTGATCGGTGATGCTGGTTTGGAGAATGGCAATAGTCGCAGATGTTTTTAGTTTATTTAGTTTTAACATAAAGTGGTCGAGGCAGTTTTTATCTCTAGTGGGAAGTACATGGCCGGGTAGAATGGCATATGAAGATAGCATGTTTAAATAATTAATCCTGTTTTTATATTCATGGGGCGGCTCCGAAATTTTTGGTTTTATATTTATGTTAATATCCCCCGTTAGAATTATGCTCTTTTGAGAGTTAAGTGTTTCCAGATGAGAATCTAAACTGTTGATAAAATTATCAGCGTTAACAATTGATGGTGATCGATAAATGCATAAAACTATGTTATCGAAGATATCCAATTGAAGGCAAGAGGCTTGGGCTATTTTAATTTCCGTGACTTTGTGCTTGAGTGTATTTTTCACATATAAAACGACCCCATCGTTTTGGTTCGCGTAATTTGTGGACATATACGAAGAGTAATTATGTAATTGGGGTATTGGTTTATTTTTACAAAGTCTACATTCAGTTAGAGCTATGACATCCGTTTCGAATTTGAAGGTGGACAGCATTACAACAAAGTCATCAAAATTACAGTATATGGTCCTGATATTTTGAGAAATAATAGTAAAATCATTTTTTTTTATGTTAATGAACTTGGGAAGTACCGAGAGTTCGCATTCGAAACTGCGTGCTACTTCAACATCGTCTATCTCATTCAACGTTTGAATATTATCAGTCATAATTAGAGTTAATTAATACAGGGCGTCGCTCGCGATAGGTTGTAATACTTGAAAAAAATGTTTTCAAAATAAATAAAATTGTTTTTATCTCATCAAAACGGGTAATAAAATAAAATTTTGTATAATTAGATTTTACATACTTGAGTGGTAAATTTACATGTTTAGTGTTACGATTTTGTCTGACAATACGAATATTATGTGGTGTGTTTGAATGTTTGTGTTGTTCTGTGTGCGATTTGGTTGAAGCTGACATGTGTGTAGATAAAATGTGTACGTTTGTGTGTAAAAGCAAAAGGTGCAGTGTAATATGTGCATGGTAAATGTGTTCAATTTTCATATAAAATAAAAAAAAGAAATAATATAAAATTGCAAATAAGGAACTGAAGTTAAATGTGCCCAAGCGGCTGGTATCATACAGTCATGCTATGTCAGTTTTTTGGTGCAGTTGTTGGATTTGTTCTTCTTTTCTGACTTGAATAATAGGCGAAGTATCATTCAATCTTACATAGACACGCCCAAAAGATGTCCAGCAAAACTTGTATTTACTCGATTTTGTTAAATCTCTTGCCAAAAAGAATAGACGTGCAGCCTTAGACGTCAGTTGTTCGGACACGAAGACAGGATCATCCTCGTGGGTGGTAAATCCAAGGTGCTTTGCTTGGAGCTTATGTCTGCTGTTTTTAACGTTGTACAATTTACACATCTTTAAAACATCAGTCTTCACTATAGTGGAGCCCATTTCAACAACTATCGGACTATTCTTCACGTTGTTTTTTTTCCCATTCACTCTATAGATGTCCCTTATATCAGTTTTATCGATTTTGCAGTTGACGTGATTTGATAGACTGAGAACCATGTCAATCAGGTCTTCTTTTATTTCATCTTTCTTTCGTGGCACATTCTTTATCTCAATAGCTGTCTTACGACTTTCTCTCTGCATGTCCTCAATTCTATCTTCAAGTAATGAGATACGGTCACTATCTTTCTTCGCTTGGACTTCTAATTGGTCGATTTTCTTCCTAAACTCCTCATTTTGAGTAGTGAGTAGGGCAATAGAGCTATCAATATTGTGGTTAGTTTCTTGAATTTCTTTGAGATTGGAGGTTATAGTCTCCAACTCTTTTTGTTGTGTACCCATGAAAGACCGAATCATGGATCTAATCTCGTCTTTAAAACTGTTCAAGTCTTCCAATACATCGTCATTTCTTCTTCTTTTAAAACGCTGAGTAATATTTTCAGTCGGCGTATCTTCCATTACATACTCATTGAGTTCACTTAGATGAGACTCAGATAGCGATCTGTCCAAACTTTGATGCATTAGGTGCGCGGGTAGAATATTTGTTTGTGCTTTAGTTGGTGGACTGCGGTTGAGGGGCATGATACTAATAATTTCTCAGAAAAAGTACCAGGGCAGCAATAAAAGTTATCTGGTGATTTCCAAAACTATGCTCTTGAGTGATGGCGTAAGGTCGATAATCTCTATTATAGACTCGCAATTGTTTGTAATGAGGCGCGAGCGAGGGGTCTTGTTATTTGGTCACGGATCGAGTATTTCCTTTGCAATGGCGATCCGTCCAGTATATGCTGAGCTCTGGAAACAATTGACTATTTTTGCACTTAATGAGAGGTCTTTTTAAATAGTCGTGTCTCAGTGTTTCGTTGTTCAACAGTACCAATTGACAATTATAATTTGACCCCTAGGATTATCGCAAGAAAGTGAGAGAGATAGATATAGTTACTCACATTCACTAGTACGTCCTTTTTATTTATGCACTCCTATTTTTTTCACTTAATATTTTTACTAAAATTTACTATTATTGACACGGAAATAATTAACTTTAAAACACAACCAAGCACATCGGCGGTCCGGGGGGAAGAGGAGTTACCCCTGGTGTTGCGACCAGGTGTGGGATTATCAATTTAAGATATTTATGGCTATGATATCTTTATCAAATACTTTGGGTTGGATTAAGGATTTAACGAAAGCTAATACATATATATATTGTTATGAATTATATTTATTTTTCACTTCTTGTTTTGGCACCATGAAGGTTCCATTATCCGTTCTGTTCTTGCAGGCTGTGACGTCAGGTGAGTGCCTTCATGACTCCGTGACCACAGACTATCAGTACTTCAGTACAATTTCATCGTCTCATGACACCGAGACCATCCCGGAGTAGAGCGCCATTTCTCTAGACTTACGTTCCTTTCGTTTCGTCCACGTTCATCAGTCTCTTCATACATGCTCTTGTGTCGAGTACTCTTGACGTTCCCGTCCTCGAGTGTCCGATCGATGTGATCCAGGTAGTTGGAACGTGTTCCTCTGCTTCTTGCACTCTTTGTATATCAGTTTCGTCAATCTTTCTTCACTCATCCTTTCTATGTGTCCAAACCAACGTAACATGCCTTTCTTCATCTTTACAATACGCCCTCATTCACGCCAGTTGATTTGCGTATCTCTTAATTGCGGACTCGATTTAAAATAGTTAGTTTTAGAATCAGCATTGCTATCCAGCGTGGCAATGCTGCTAGTCATCTTGGCACGTTGCCTCGGGATACCGATTTGGGACAAATATTTTATCTGTACGTAGTTAGTTTCAACTGTTTTGTGAAAATATTATTTTTCATCATATCATCACGCCGAGTCCCTAACGGGGTGGGCAGAGAGTATAGAGCGCCAGTTCTCTCTAGACTCTTTTTCCTCTATACCTCTTTCGCTTCATCCACATCCATACCTATTATGCCGCACATATTTTTAGAACACTCTTTGACACTCCTCTGATTCGTATGCCCTACAGATCACCCAGCGTCCGTACCTCATCCCTTCAAGATAACTCTATAAGATGAAACAATAAAATATGTTCTTTCTTCAGTTCTTGCTTCACCTTTCATCTGGAGAGATCCTAAGCTGAGATGGGATGCTGCTACAGCTGTGAGGTTCGAGCCTGAAAGACAAAATATCTACCATCTATTTACAAGGTAAGACTTTTTGCAACAGTCCGGCTAGGTGGGTACCACCGCAGTGTCAGATATCCTGCCGCCAAGCACTAGTGTACGTACACTACACTGTGTGCCGGTGTGGAGGGCACTGTAGCTAGTCACATTACTGGCCATAAGGGACTGGGTACTAGGTGGTAGGCCTTTTATTGCAACAGTCCGGCTAGGTGGGTACCACCGCAGTGTCAGATATCCTGCCGCCAAGCACTAGTGTACGTACACTACACTGTGTGCCGGTGTGGAGGGCACTGTAGCTAGTCACATTACTGGCCATAAGGGACTGGGTACTAGGTGGTAGGCCTCTTATTGCAACAGTCCGGCTAGGTGGGTACCACCGCAGTGTCAGATATCCTGCCGCCAAGCACTAGTGTACGCACACTACACTGTGTGCCGGTGTGGAGGGCACTGTAGCTAGTCACATTAATGGCCATAAGGGACTGGGTACTAGGTGGTAGGCCTCTTATTGCAACAGTCCGGCTAGGTGGGTACCACCGCAGTGTCAGATATCCTGCCGCCAAGCACTAGTGTACGTACACTACACTGTGTGCCGGTGTGGAGGGCACTGTAGCCAGTCACATTACTGGCCATAAGGGACTGGGTACTAGGTGGTAGGCCTCTTATTGCAACAGTCCGGCTAGGTGGGTACCACCGCAGTGTCAGATATCCTGCCGCCAAGCACTAGTGTACGTACACTACACTGTGTGCCGGTGTGAAGGGCACTGTAGCTAGTCACATTACTGGCCATAAGGGACTGGGTACTAGGTGGTAGGCCTCTTATTGCAACAGTCCGGCTAGGTGGGTACCACCGCAGTGTCAGATATCCTGCCGCCAAGCACTAGTGTACGTACACTACACTGTGTGCCGGTGTGGAGGGCACTGTAGCTAGTCACATTACTGGCCATAAGGGACTGGGTACTAGGTGGTAGGCCTCTTATTGCAACAGTCCGGCTAGGTGGGTACCACCGCAGTGTCAGATATCCTGCCGCCAAGCACTAGTGTACGTACACTACACTGTGTGCCGGTGTGAAGGGCACTGTACATTACTGGCCATAAGGGACTGGGTACTAGGTGGTAGGCCTCTTATTGCAACAGTCCGGCTAGGTGACTACCGCAGTGGCAGATATCCTGCCGCCAAGCACTAGTGTACGTACACTACACTGTGTGCCGGTGTGGAGGGCACTGTAGCTAGTCACATTACTGGCCATAAGGGACTGGGTACTAGGTGGTAGGCCTCTTATTGCAACAGTCCGGCTAGGTGACCGTCGCAGTGGCAGATATCCTGCCGCCAAGCACTAGTGTACGTACACTACACTGTGTGCCGGTGTGGAGGGCACTGTAGCTAGCCACATTACTGGCCATAAGGGACTGGGTACTAGGTGGTAGGCCTCTTATTGCAACAGTCCGGCTAGGTGGGTACCACCGCAGTGCCAGATATCCTGCCATAAGCATAGTGTGTGCCGGTGTGGAGGGCACTGTAGTCATTACTGGCCATAAGGGACTGGGTACTGGGCGGTAGGCCTCTTATTGCAACAGTCCGGCTGGGTGGAACACCGCAGTGTCAAAATATCCTGCGCCAAGCACTGGTGTACGTACACTACACTGTGTGCCGGTGTGGAGGGCACTGTAGCTAGTCACATTACTGGCCATAAGGGACTGGGCACTAGGTGGGTACCACCGCAGTGTCAGATATCCTGCCGCCAAGCACTAGTGTACGTACACTACACTGTGTGCCGGTGTGGAGGGCACTGTAGCTAGTCACATTACTGGCCATAAGGGACTGGGTAATATAAATGTTAGGTACATACGATCAACCAAGTCAGCCAATCTTTGACAACTCTCGAAGATGACCTTGTGTGAACCTGAAAAAAATAACAACAATTAAAAAACAGATCAATGTAGTGTTTCAAGGTAGCCTGCGACGCAAGTTTTACACATTCGAATCCCGACTGAACCAATGAGCTTTCGGAACTTAAGTAGGTACAGTGCTTTGTCACACCACGAGCTGTGACCTTTCGGCCTCGCCGCCTCCTCTTGTCCTGACGTATAAGTGATATGGTATCGCAGTGCAGGCGCAACACAGGTTTCCTCTCGATGTTTCCCTTCACCGTAAAGCTCGTGGAATGACTAATCACAATCTAGACTAGAACCTACAAGGTTTGAGTTGCAGGCAACTACTCCAAGGAACCACTCGGCCACCACGGCTTTAATAATAAATGTATCATTTTTCAACCGACATTCTTTTTTTTTTTATTTTTTTTTTTATACCACTTGGGTGGCAAACAAGCATGCGGTCCGCCTGATGGTAAGCGGTTACCGCCGCCTATGGACGCTTGCAACACCAGGGGTATCACTCGCGCGTTGCCGACCCTGCAGGAATCTTTTCACACCCTTCTTGAAGAACTCCATGCTGCACTCTCCAGGGAAAACCTCAACGGGGAGCTCATTCCACAGCCTGAGCGTTCGCGGAAGAAAACTCCTTTGGAAGCGCACAGTGCGAGACCTTTGTGGTTCCAAGGTATGGGGATGAATTCTGTCATTAACTGAGTTTACATATATCTTGTAGTAGTACCCACAAGCTTGTTCTATTGATTCTATTGATATTCTATTGCTATTTATTTTAATTATATCTCTATTGATACATTTAATCAAAATCCCTACTTGGTTCGTGGATTTTAAATCTAGAAAATATTAAAAAATTTGGGTGTCTGTAACGTCAGTTTACGGACTATAGTGTAACGTGACAACGTCATAACAAGATCGTGCCTTTCGCTCTCTCGTGTAGCGCTCTCGCTCCGATCGTCACGTTACAATGAGCGTAACGTTACAATGAGCGTAACGGGACAATGGGAGCTGCCGGCGTTCATCAATTTATTAGACGCTGTCACGTCAAAATGCCATAATTCTCCAAATTACACACCACACCACATAGATATAATTAAATCTCAATTGTTTATAATATACCTGTGAAGTCCTTTGCTCCTGACTTGCTCAAATAGTTTCTTTTGCATGTCGTCAACCTTGATCTAGCACTCCTCGCGTTGTAGAAGGAGAACACGTCGTCAATTCTATCGTATTTACCACTATAATGACGGAATCCCCACTTGGAACCGTAATCGACACCGCAAATACCGAAATCTGAAAGCAAACATTGCACACGTCACAAAATGGCCCTAAACTAGGCAGAGCCTGTACTATAGGCATCGGCAACTGATATACACACTTATATAGATGTTAATATACAATAATATTGTGGACATCTCACACAAAGCCAACTGACCCTAAACTAGGCAGAGCCTGTACTATAGGCATCGGCGACTGATATACACACTTATATAGATGTTAATATACAATAATGTTGTGGACATCTCACACAAAGCCAACTGACCCTAAGCTAGGCAGAGCCTGTACTATAGGCATCGGCGACTGATATACACACTTATATAGATGTTAATATACAATAATATTGTGGACATCTCACACAAAGCCAACTGACCCTACACTAGGCAGAGCCTGTACTATAGGCATCGGCGACTGATATACACACTTATATAGATGTTAATATACAATAATATTGTGGACATCTCACACAAAGCCAACTGACCCTAAACTAGGCAGACCCTGTACTATAGACATCGGCGACTGATATACACACTTATATAGATGTTAATATACAATACTCACTGTAATTATGACTCCAAATAGACCGCACACACAGTAGTCCCCTCAAAATACTCAACGACACTGAAAGATAAAATGATATTTTTAGTGTTTTTTTTCTTTTTAGATTTTATAAGAATAACAAACTTATTAGAATATCTTTCGAGTCCCCCACGAGAGTAGACTGCCAGTCCTTTCTAGACTTACAAACCTACATACATATCATCACGCCGAGTCCCTCACGCTGGGCAGAGAGAGTAGAGCGCCAGTCCTCTCTATACTTACAGACCTACATACATATCATCACGCCGAGTCCCTCACGCTAGGCAGAGAGAGTAGAGCGCCAGTCCTATCTAGACTTACAGACCTACATACATATCATCACGCCGAGTCCCTCACGCTAGGTAGAGAGAGTAGAGCGCCAGTCCTCTCTAGACTTACAGAACTCCCTCTGGGTCCCATTCATCAGTCTCTTCATACATCGTATCGTATTTATGTTATCTATATATTTGCTACTTACAGTCTCTGAAAATATCTCCAACTGTAAAGAAAGATAAATACTGTTAATATATATTATTTTATATCCCCACACCTTCCCACAAGGGTCGCTGAAAGGCTAAGCAGAGGTGTGACAATACAACACACATTTCCGTTTGAGATATTATATTTTAGGTGCAGTGTCAGATGGCGAGTCCATCGCCTTTGAATGTCTTCTCAAACGTATGCAGGTTTCCTCTCGATGTTTCCCTTCACCGTAAAGCTCGTGGTGTGCCTCACTGTAATTAAATGTAGAAAAACTCCTCAATCCAGTCGGGATTGGAACTCGCGCCGTTTGCGTGGCAGGCGGGTGCTGTGACCTCTCGGCCACGCCGCCTCCTCTTGTCCTGACGTATAAGTGGTATGGTATCGCAGTGCAGGCGCAACACAGGTTTCCTCTCGATGTTTCCCTTCACCGTAAAGCTCGTGGTGTGACTAATCACTGTACTTAAGCTTAGAAAACTAATTGGTACAGTCGGGATTTGAACTTGCAACGTTTGTGTTGCAACTGCTCCAACCACTCGGCCACCACGGCTTCTCTATCTGTATATATCTTCGCTGTCGTTTGTATCAGAAGCTCGAATCTCTTTCTATCGCTAGCTAACTCAAACAATTTATACTCACGTTCATTGATGGCATTGTTCAGAATAGACCTCACGACCCACAGGGCTGGAAAAAGAAAAATAATAGTTTAAAAAAACTAAAAAAATACACTTTTTATAGAAAATCAAACTAAAAAATAGAAAATGATTATTTTAGCGATTATTTTAACGATTATTACGTAGCGTATTATCAAGTTTATCTTTCGAATCAGCATCAGCACCTTTGCTTAGCAGTGCAAAAATGAATATAAAAAATCGCTGATCCTGATTATCCTAGTAAGGATAACGGGTCAAAATGTTTAAAATATTGAATTGTCATCGGTCCTTAATAAGTAAGTAAGTATGCCAAATTTCGAGTTAATCCGACGTTTTGAAGGGGGTTAAAATCATGTTCAAAGATTCCGTTACATACTAACATACATACGTCTCAAGCTAATAAAAAGCGTATTAAAAAAGGAAATTAAAAAAATGCTTACATTTCCCAAGAACGTCGACTCCAGAGTTGAAGTCTCCTGGACTATCTGCAAAAATAAACGATATTAATTAGTTGTCCTGGTTCTCCCCCCATGGGGTACAGGCGTGAGCGTGTGTATGTGTGTTGTACATACAGTGGTGTGTAGGATCGTAGCATGTGGCAAACTGTGGTCTCTGCCTCCCCCCATGGGGTACAGGCGTGAGCGTGTGTATGTGTGTTGTACATACAGTGGTGTGTCAGGATCGTAGCATGTGGCAAACTGTGGTCTCTGCCTCCCTCCATGGGATACAGGCGTGAGCGTGTGTATGTGTGTTGTACATACAGTGGTGTGTCAGGATCTTAGCATGTGACAAACTGTGTTTATTACTTACTGTATGACCCAATTTCTTCCAGAAGTCCGCAAGCATTACTCAGCTTAGCTGAAACATTATAATAAGATAAGCTTTCTTGATGGCTGTGTTAACGTTTACTTCAAAAAAATACCCTTAACAAAGTTTCAGACAAAGAAATTGTTTTGATTTAAAACAGAATAAGAAAAGAAGAAAATTATTGAGTTTCACTTACGGTTAACACCTCTACGGAAGGACACTGGAATAAAAAAATAAACTTTAGTACCACAGAAACGAGCATTTTAAGGCAAATGGAAGGAGTTGCATCAGAGACGCCGACAAGAGATCAGCTCTTAAAGCAAAGGTGTCTCTCATCGCGCATAGGGAGGTAAAAGAGATTGTGATGAAGGCAAATGGAAGGAGTTGCAGTAGAGACGCCGACAAGAGATCAGCTCTTAAAGCAAAGGTGTCTCTCATGGCGTATAGGGAGGTAAAAGAGATTGTGATGAAGGCAAATGGAAGGAGTTGCATCAGAGACGCCGACAAGAGATCAGCTCTTAAAGCAAAGGTGTCTCTCATGGCGTATAGGGAGGTCAGAGATTGTGATGAAGGCAAATGGAAGGAGTTGCATCAGAGACGCCGACAAGAGACCAGCTCTTAAAGCAAAGGTGTCTCTCATGGCATATAGGGAGGTAAAAGAGATTGTGATGAAGGCAAATGGAAGGAGTTGCATTAGAGATGCCGACAAGAGACCAGCTCTTAAAGCAAAGGTGTCTCTCATGGCGTATAGGGAGGTCAGAGATTGTGATGAAGGCAAATGGAAGGAGTTGCATCAGAGACGTCGACAAGAGACCAGCTCTCAAAGCAAAGGTGTCTCTCATGGCGTATAGGGAAGTAAAAGAGATTGTGATGAAGGCAAATGGAAGGAGTTGCATCAGAGACGCCGACAAGAGACCAGCTCTTAAAGCAAAGGTGTCTCTCATGGCGTATAGGGAAGTAAAAGAGATTGTGATGAAGGCAAATGGAAGGAGTTGCATCAGAGACGCCGACAAGAGACCAGCTCTTAAAGCAAAGGTGTCTCTCATGGCGTATAGGGAGGTCAAAGAGATTGTGACAGAGGCAAATGGAAGGAGCTGCATCAGAGACAGCTCTTAAATGCATGACGATTTGTTCTTGAAGAATGGTAATACTTACCGAAAATTCCCAGAAAGCCAAGGTTCTGAAAATAAGTAACAAAAATGTTGTATTATAGTTCAATAGTGTTGTAATTATAATGTTATATAAATTATTGAGCCGTGGTGGCCGAGTGGTTCGAGCAGTTGCCTGCGACGCAAAGGTCGCAAGTTCGAATCCCGACTGTACCAATGAGTTTTTCTAAACTTAAGTACAGTGATTAGTCACACCACGAGCTTTACGGTGAAGGAAAACATCGAGAGGAAACCTGCATTCGTCTGAGAAGAAATTCAAAAGGCGTACCTATGTATAGTCGTGCTTAAGTAACGGCGATGGACTCGCCATCTGTCACGTTGGCACCTAATATACCTCTGGCGGAAAGTGGGTGTGTGGGTATTACCTATACACCTCTGCCTACCCCTTCGGGGACCCTTGTGGGAAGGCGTGAGGGTATTAATTATTATACATAATAATAATATATCCTCACGCCTTTCCAAAACAGGCCCGAAGGGGTAAGCAGAGGTGTACAGCTCATCCACATACCGCCAGAGATATATTTGAGGTGCAGTAACAGATTTCGAGTCCATCGCCGTTACTCAAGCACGACTATACATACGCCTTTGAATGTCTTCTCAGACTTATGCAGGTTTCTCCATGTCTTCCTTCACCGTGAAGCTCGTGGTGACAAATCAATGACTATATCCCTCGTGAACCACCACCAGCTCTGTAGCTCTTGAGACGGTAACGCTCTAAGCCAAGGGCCTAACCTGATCCACCTTTAGACACGTTTGCTTTGCACCTACTATGTAAGCCTAGAGAGAACTCTCTAGGCTTACTTAGTTCTCTCTCTCTTACTTAGTCTCTCTATTCCCTCTGCCTACCCGGTTAGGGACTCGGCGTGATGATTATGTATTTAAATGTACTTAGCACCTAACAAGTATTTGGTCTCATTGGTGGTCCCACACCGAGTCGGTTAGCTACTTGACCGAGAGACAACTGGGGTAGCCATTTTCTTGTTATTTCCATGGAAGTTATCATAAATGAACTCACCCTGCTATGACCCCTGCTGTGATGAGCGTGATGCGGGTGAAGGACAGCCTTCAAAAGTCCGAAGGTAGGAGCCGGCGATGCATCCACCGCACTCAGCTGGAACATACACCACTATTCAAACACACGCATACATACGCAAACTACTCCTCCAGCAGCTGCTTGCCATTCCTCGTGCAGTTCTGCCAACCTCACTCACCGCAGGAACACAACACTACACTAGCAGTGACACTTGGCTGCGACCTTCTGTAAAGTGGAGGTACTGGCCAGCTGGGGAACTGCTATTGACATTAGAACACTTTCCGGTCGGTTAAGCTCAGTTGCATATGCAGTACGGAAAATAAAGCATTTAACTGATGTAGCCACAGCTAGGCTAGTATACTATGCTTATTTCCACAGTACTATGTCCTATGGCATTCTGCTGTGGGGATCAGCGGCGGACGTTGACTCAATTTTCATTCTGCAAAAGAGGGCGGTCCGCGCGATCTATGGCATGGGTCCTCGCGAGGCTCTCAGAGAGAAATTTAAAGAGATCGACATACTAACTTTGCCTTCACTCTATATCTTTGAATGTATTTTATATGTCCGCAAAAATCGAGGGATTTACAAAATTAAAAGCGACTGCCATAATAAAAATACCCGCAGTAAACATGAAATTGTAATCCCGAAATGCAGATTAACAAAAACGAGCAAGTTATAAATGGTATACGCTTCTACAACAAGCTGCCAAAGTCAGTTATAGAACTGACCGATGTAAAGTTTAAAAAAATTATCAAACGTGTTCTGATTAAAAAAGCATATTATAAAATCAAGGACTACGTTGAAGATTAAGAAGTTTGGCTCTAGTTCCTTCTGCGCATGCGGCTTCCTTGGTAGCTCATAAACGGCAAAGATATGTCTCTTACTATTCTGAATCTTTTATATCTTTTTCTTATGTCAATGCGGGTTTTTTACAATAATAATCTAATATTTTACTATTTTTCATTTCATATCTTGCTAAGAATTAGTTAAAGTACTGATGACAATATTTGTGTCACTTGTTTAATTTGTCTAATTTGTGAATGTGAGAACATTGTAGGCTTCGTAGATTCTCAGATCTTGCTAACATTGTTATAATTATCTTGTTTTATGTATACTTTGTATAGTAAGCAACGACCTATTGTCGGGCCTACGTTGTTCCCCCATACTTGGGTACTATTGCTGTAACGAAAAAAAAATATTGTATATGCCTAATGATTTGAAAAGAGTAACCATGGAGTTTCTTGCCGGTTCTTCTCCATGGAAGCGACCAACCCGAACCGTTCACCTTTTTCGACGTTTTATAAGTGCCCACCTGGGCCTATGTGAAATAAAAATAGATTGATTGATTGAATATTAGTATTTAGTAAACTTACCACGAACAAAGCGACGATTAGCTTGAAGTACATCTTGAGGTATCTTCGAACTGATGAAGAGTTGTAAGTTCTTAAAGCTTATATACGTTCCAACACAATACACAGCATGTGTACATAATATTATGTGTACAGGTGGAACGGAATTTGATAGTAAATATAATAATATATAACTATTTACATTGCCTAAGTAAATGTGGTTCGTAAACTTTGTTTAATTTACCAGTAATTTATTCAATTCAAAAAGGTTCAAAAATCCAAATGAATAATATTTTATCCAACTTAACACTGGGAACACCTGTTTAACGTCATACACAGATATTTGTGTGATCTGGCGACTAATTTAGGTTATACGCTTTTTTAATAAGCTACCTCAGAAAATAATTGAATTACCTTTTGTAGAAATGAAAGCCAGTTCTCTTCTCTTCTTACATACCACTTTCGCTTCGTCCACATTCATCAGTCTCTTCATACGTGCTCGTCAGTTTCGACTCTTGTCGTTCCCGTCCTTGAGCGTCCGATCAATTTGATCCAGGTAGTTGGAACGATGTGACGTTCAATAAGTGTTCCCTGTGTCCCTTGCGTTGGAGAAAAGATCGAATCCCGTCTGTACCAATGAGTTTTCTGAACTTAAGTACAGTCATTAGCCACAACACGAGCTTTACGGTGAAGGAAAACATCGAGAGGAAACCTGTGTTGCGCCTGCACTGCGATACCATACCACTTATACGTCAGGACAAGAGGAGGCGGCGTGGCCGAGAGGTCACAGCACCCGCCTGCCACGCAAACGGCGCGAGTTCCAATCCCGACTGGAGTGAGGAGTTTTTCTACATTTAATTACAGTGAGGCACACCACGAGCTTTACGGTGAAGGGAAACATCGAGAGGAAACCTGCATACGTCTGAGAAGACATTCAAAGGCTCGTGCTTGAGTAACGGCGATGGACTCGCCAACTGTCACGTTGGCACCAACAATATATCTCTCTGGCGGAAAGTGGGTGTGTGGGTACTACCTATACACCTCTGCCTACCCCTTCGGGGACCCTTGTGGGAAGGCGTGAGGATATATTATATATATATATATATATATAATTTTTTTGAGCCACTCCTGCTGAATCGGTGCTGGCTTATTTTTAAAGTATTTTATTATTTCTACTGATGATGTAATAAGCAAGTTATTTTTCTTTCGGTTTGTTTGCGTCATATCAACACAATACGGACACTTGAAGCCTTTTCACTATATCACCTTTGGGTAGCGAGCAATTATAGCGTGACTATATTCACATATGTAATTACATATATCACTTGAATTGAAAATGAAACACAATATATTGTTAGCACAATGATTACACATTACCCATACACCTCTGCCTACCCCTTCGGGGACCCTTGTGGGAAGGCGTGAGGATTACATTCGATAGCTTTACAATATGGTTCCATTCGATAGCTTTACAATATGGTTCCATTCGATAGCTTTACAATATGGTTCCATTCGATAGCTATACAATATGGTTCCATTCATAGCTTTACAATATGGTTCCATTCGATAGCTTTACAATATGGTTCCATTCGATAGCTTTACAATATGGTACCATTCGATAGCTTTACAATATGGTTCCATTCGATAGCTTTACAATATGGTTCCATTCGATAGCTATACAACATGGTTCCATTCATAGCTTTACAATATGGTTCCATTCGATAGCTTTACAATATGGTTCCATTCGATAGCTTTACAATATGGTTCCATTCGATAGCTTTACAATATGGTTCCATTCGATAGCTTTGCAATATGGTTCCATTCGATAGCTTTACAATATGGTTCCATTCGATAGCTTTACAATATGGTTCCATTCGATAGCTTTACAATATGGTTCCATTCGATAGCTTTACAATATGGTTCCATTCGATAGCTTTACAATATGGTTCCATTCGATAGCTTTACAATATGGTTCCATTCGATAGCTTTGCAATATGGTTCCATTCGATAGCTTTACAATATGGTTCCATTCGATAAGCTTTACAATATGGTTCCATTCGATAGCTTTACAATATGGTTCCATTCGATAGCTTTACAATATGGTTCCATTCGATAGCTTTACAATATGGTTCCATTCGATAGCTTTACAATATGGTTCCATTCGATAGCTTTGCAATATGGTTCCATTCGATAGCTTTGCAATATGGTTCCATTCGATAGCTTTACAATATGGTTGCATTCGATAGCTTTACAATATGGTTACATTCGATAGCGTTTTTTTTTTTATATACCACTTGGGTGGCAAACCAGCATGCGGTCCGCCTGATGGTAAGCGGTTACCGCCGCCTATGGACGCTTGCAACACCAGGGGTATCACTCGCGCGTTGCCGACCCTGCAGGAATCTTTTCACACCCTTCTTGAAGAACTCCATGCTGTACTCTCCAGGGAAAACCTCAACGGGGAGCTCATTCCACAGCCTGAGCGTTCGCGGAAGGAAACTGCTTTGGAACCGCGCAGTGCGAGACCTTGTGGTACAATATGTAGGGTTCCATTCGATAGCCTTGCTTTCTCGGAATAAGATTTTTTTATTTCAAGAAATGATCAAATTCATTTTAATGAGAAATACTTAGTGAATTGACTAGTTGCCTGCAACAAAAATTTCAAGTACGAATTCCGACTGTACCTGACTGTTTTCTGAATTAAAGTACAGTGGTTAGTCACATCACGAGCTTTACGGTGAAGGGAAACATCGAGAGGAAACCTGTGTTGCGCCTGCACTGCGATACCATACCACTTATACGTCAGGACAAGAGGAGGCGGCGTGGCCGAGAGGTCACAGCACCCGCCTGCCACGCAAACGGCGCGAGTTCCAATCCCGACTGGAGTGAGGAGTTTTTCTACATTTAATTAAAGTGAGGCACACCACGAGCTTTGCGGTGAAGGGAAACATCGAGAGGAAACCTGCATACGTCTGAGAAGACATTCAAAGGCGTATGTATAGTCGTGCTTGAGTAACGGCGATGGACTCGCCATCTAGGACAGATGCCTTCTAAGGCTTCTAGGTTGTTCTCAAGCTTGCTATATTATTGTATAGCAAGTAATAAGTCACCCTGTGTTTAAGAATATGTAACCAAGACATATATTTTTACAAATGTTAATTTTATAGGTATGCAAATATATTTATAAAGTTGTATCAACATAGTATTGCTTGCGTTTGGTAATACAATAGAACATAACTAAATATATGAAAAACAGCACCATATTTTCGTGATATATATATATATATATATATATATATATATATATATTTTATATATATATTTTTATATATATATATCACGATAGTATGGGAGAGATTGTAAGTGCGATAAGAAGTCTGAAATGTGGAAAAGCTGCGGGAATAGATGGGATTACGGCTGAGATGATCAAGTACGGTGGACCAGCGGTCTGGGACGTCATCTATTTGCTATGCAATCTTTGCTGGGAAAAGGGTGATGTTCCGGACGACTGGAGGCGAGCAGTCATCGTGCCTTTCTATAAAGGAAAGCGATCACGATTGGACTGCACTACAAGCCTGAACTACAGAGCCATCAGCTTGGTCAGCTTAGCTAGTAAAGTGTACACGAAGATCCTGACGATAAGAATGCAAGAGCGATCCGAAAGGTTTCTCTGGGAATCCCAAGGTGGATTTAGACCAGGAAGAGGATGCATGGATCAAACCTTCTCGCTTCGCGGAATCGCGGAAAAGTTTTTGGATATTAACCAAAAGGTTTTCTGCGCTTTCGTCGACTTGGAGAAGGCATTTGATAGAGTCGTACGAAAGGAACTCTGGGACGTGTTGCCTGGATATGGAGTGAGCAGTTCCCTACTGCATGCCGTGAAATCACTCTATAGTGATAGCGAGGCGTGCGTTAGGGTTAATGGTGAGATGTCACCCTGGTTTGATGTGAAGTCGGGGTCAAACAAGGGTGTATCATGTCTGCCTGGCTGTTCATTATATATCTAGATAACTGTCTGAGAGCACTAAGAACGAACGGATGTGGAGTGAAAATGGGAAACTTAGTGGTCAACTGCCTATTATACGCCGATGACGCGGTTTTACTGGCGTCATCAGAGGGCGAACTGCAGTCACTAGTTACCATAATGAAAGTAGAATGTGAAAA
This sequence comes from Drepana arcuata, assembly GCA_016069955.1. Classification (NCBI taxonomy): domain Eukaryota; kingdom Metazoa; phylum Arthropoda; class Insecta; order Lepidoptera; family Drepanidae; genus Drepana; species Drepana arcuata. Next base: position 147,010 of record JACCPG010000656.1, on the reverse strand, counting down.
GAAGGGGCTGCGCCTAAACGCTGGCAAGACTAAGGTTCTGGTATTCGAAAGAGATGAACAAGTGACCGAGTGTGCTATATCGGTAAATGGGCAAATTCTAGAGCAAGTGAATGAATTTGTATATCTTGGAAGCATGTTCACACGAGATGGAAAGTATGAAAAAGATATTGAAAGAAGGATAACTGCCGGAAATAAGGTGAATGGGGCCATGTCGGCGTTGATGGGCAGTAAAAGTCTGAGCAAGAATGCTCGAGTTGCTGTCCACAACGCGATATTGGTACCTTACCTACCTTAGTGTATGGCAGCGAATCCTGGGTATGTCAGAGGAAGTATGAAAATAGCTTGAATGCAGTCGAGATGCGATCTCTTCGAAAAATGTGCGGCGTAACGATATTAGATCGAATCCGCAATGAAGAGATTCGCAAATCAACTGGCGTGAATGAGGGCGTGATTGTAAAGATGAAGAAAGGCATGTTACGTTGGTTTGGACACATAGAAAGGATGAGTGAAGAAAGATTGACGAAACAGAATATACAAAGCAAAAGTGTGTGCAAGAAGAGGCAGAGGAAGGCCACGTTCCAACTACCTGGATCAAATAGATCGGACTCTGAAGGACGGGAACATTAAGAGTACTCGAAACTAAAATTAAACTAACAAAATAAGATTAAACAACATAAACACCATTTAGCTAATATATACAATGTAGGTCTAAGGAGTTACATTGTAAAGAAGGTGTTGGCGACACGACGAAGTAGTTTGTACTTGTTTGCCACTGTCAAAGGTAAAACCTTAAAACTAAACTTTGACAGTGCTGGTTTTTCCACTCGCTTTACACTCGCTACACACTTCAATTCGTCTGCACAGTTAACAGAAGGCATGTTACAATTAAATAAATAAATAAAAAACGTTTATTCAAGCACAGAATGCACACGCTGGAAATAACAAAATTGCTTATTAACTAATATAATAATAATATAAAATATTATATCCTCACGCCTTCCCACAAGGGTCCCCGAAGGGGTAGGCAGAGGTGTATAGGTAAAACCCACACACCCACTTTCCGCCAGAGGTATATTAGGTGCCAACGTGACAGATGGCGAGTCCATCGCCGTTACTCAAGCACGACTATACATACGCGTTTTGAATTTCTTCTCAGACGTATGCAGGTTTCCTCTCGATGTTTTCCTTCACCGTAAAGCTCGTGGTGTGACTGATCACTGTACTTAAGTTTAGAAAAACTCATTGGTACAGTCGGGATTCGAACTTGCGACCTTTGCGTCGCAGGCAACTGCTCGAACCACTCGGCCACCACGGCTTATTAACTAATTAGGATATACTTACAGTTAAACAGAAAATAGTAACAAAGCAAAAGTGAAGAGTAAAATTGTGAAATAAGAATTTAATAAAAAAAATGCCAGGGGTTCTCAAATTAGGCTAGGCCTGTCTCTTGAGAAACCAGTTTATTTTATGTTTGGGTTAAAAGTTCACTATTAAGTGAATCTGTGTGGTAAATTTTGTTGTGCGGTGTGCTTAGAAAAGAAATCATTAGGATTAATTAGGATTAATACTATTAGGACAAATTAATTATAGATCGCTTAAATTTAGAGGGTTTATAATAATAATAATAATTTATTTATTTATCAGACAACTAAATCCATTTCTTGTTAGTAAACATAAGCTTATCTACTAGGTTAGTATAAATAAATTACAAATACACACAATAAAACAAATAATTACAGACAGACTACCACTTCACCCAAATACCCTCTGCGACATGTCTGGCACAGCAATGTCTGATGTAATGGCAATCCTTTACAACAAAATAAATAAAAATTTTAATATATATGACAAAGCTAAGTTTAAATGTAAGCAATCTTTAACTGCTTGGCTCCATACACTCACCTATGATGAGACAGAGCAACTACTTTCACCTCTAAAATAAACTGTTGTTACCAATTATTATCTGTGGTTCGAGTACAAGCAGAATGCCATAGACAGCAAGCTTGGACACATGGGCTTTTGACAGGCAATCGCGCGGTTCTGAAGAGTCGGTCGTTCTCTCATATTAGTTTTGTAATAATAACTAAGTGGCTAATCCTTTTGTCCTGACTATAATAAATGTATTGATAGTTCATTACTATTGTTAAACATAAAACTCTTCAGACGTTCCATTACTTTTATTTATAACAATTTTGCAATAATATCTCAATATAAAACTGAATCACAAATGTGTTATTCCTCTGTCGTGGTCGAGTATCGAGTGGCGTCATGTCTCCCGCCGCCATTTTGGCGCCAACGCACCCGAGCGTATCCGACTGCTCCCGAATTCTCCCGAGTAAGATAGCGGCGCGTAACATCGGCCATCCTGCAACTTGTGAATACCGACGAAGTATTCACAATGAAATCATGAGAAATGATACCAGTCACAGCAACCCAGTTTTAAGATGTATAATGATAATATAATATATCTGCACGCCCTTCCACAGGGGTAAGCAGAGGTGTCTAAATAATACCCACATTCCACAGAGATATATTCCAGGTGCCAACGTGACAGATGGCGAGTCCATCGCCGTTACTCAAGCACTTCTATACATACACCCCTGAATGGCTTCTCAACAAATGCAAGTTTCCTCTCGATGGTTTTCCTCATCGTAAAGCTCGTGGTGTGACCAATATTAAGAAATCATTCTAGAGAACTTTTCATAATCAGCGTATGGTGACGGAATCAGTATGATATACATATATAATTAGCAGATACAGACAAATCTGACAGATACAGACAGAATCCAGTAACCTCCGTTTATGGAAGAGAACATCAGGACCTGTAAGAGTCAGTTAACTGAAACAGACAGAACGGAGGGGCAGACAAAACAGAGGGGCAGACAGAACAGAGGGGCAGACAGAACAGAGGGGCAGACAGAACAGAGGGGCAGACAGAACAGAGGGGCAGACAGAACAGAGGGGCAGACAGAACAGAGGGGCAGACAGAACAGAGGGACAGACAGAACAGAGGGGCAGACAGAACAGAGGGGCAGACAGAACAGAGGGGCAGACAGAACAGAGGGACAGACAGAACAGAGGGACAGACAGAACATAAGGCCAGACAGAACATAAGGCCAGACAGAACATAAAGCCAGACAGAACCGTCAGACCGGACAGAACAGACAGATCAGACAGAACAGCAAGACCAGACAGCACAGCTAGACCAGGCAGAACAACCAGACCAGGCAGAACAACCAGACCAGGCAGAACAGACAGACCGGACAGCACAGCCAGACCAGAAAGAACAGCCAAACCAGGCAGAACAGTCAGACCAGACAGGCCAGTCAACACAGCCAGATCAGGCAGAACAGCCAGACCAGGCAGAACAGCCAGACCAGGCAAAACAGCCAGACCAGGCAAAACAGTTAGACCAGACAGAACACAGACCAGACAGAACACAGACCAGACAGCACAGCCAGACCAAACAGAACAGCCAGATCAGGCAGAACAGCCAGACCAGACAGCACAGCCAGACCAGGCAGAACAACCAGATCAGACAGAACACACAGACCAGACAGCACAGCCATACCAGGCAGAACAGTCAAATCAGGCAGAACAGCCAGAACATACAAACCAGACTGAACAGTCAGACCAGTCAGAACAGACAGATCAAGCAGAACAGTCAGACCAAGCAGAACAGTCAGATCAGACAACATTCAGACCAGACAGAACAGTCAGATCAAAGAGAACAGTCAGACCAGACAGAACAGTCAGACCAGACAGAACAGACAGTACAGTCAGACCAGGCAGAACAGTCAGATCAGACAGAACAGATAGCACAGTCAGACCAGACAGGACAGACAGAACAGCCAGACCAGACAGAACAGTCAAATCAGGCAGAACAGCCAGAACATACAAACCAGACTGAACAGTCAGACCAGTCAGAACAGACAGATCAAGCAGAACAGTCAGACCAAGCAGAACAGTCAGATCAGACAGAACATTCAGACCAGACAGAACAGTCAGATCAAAAAGAACAGTCAGATCAAAAAGAACAGTCAGACCAGACAGAACAGTCAGACCAGACAGAACAGACAGTACAGTCAGACCAGGCAGAACAATTAGACCAGACAGAACAGACAAATCAGACAGCACAGACATACCAGCCAAAACAGACAGATCAGACAGCACAATCAGACCAGACAGAATAGACAAATCAGACAGCACAGACATACCAGCCAGAACAGACAGACCAGACAGAACAGACAGATCAGACAGCACAATCAGACCAGACAGAACAGACAAATCAGACAGCACAGACATACCAGCCAGAACAGACAGACCAGACAGAACAGACAGATCAGACAGCACAGTCAAACCAGACAGAACAGACAGATCAGACAGCACAATCAGACCAGACAGAACAGACAAATCAGACAGACCAGGCAGAAAATACAGACCAGACGAAACAGTCCGACCAGACAGAAGAGACAGCACAGTCAAACCAGACAGAACAGGCAGATCGGACAGCACAGACAGACCAGACAGAAAAGACAGATCAGACAGCACAATCAAACCAGACAGAACAGGCAGATCAGACAGCACAATCAGACCAGGCAGAACAGACAAATTAGACAGCATAGACAGACCAGGCAGAACAGGCAGATCAAACAGCACAGACAGACCAGACAGATCAGACAGCATAGTCAAACCAGACAGAACATGCCGATCAGACAGAACAGACAGCACAATCAGACCAGACAGAACAGACAAATCAGACAGCACAGACAGACCAGGCAGAAAATACAGACCAGACGGAACAGTCCGACCGGACAGAACACAGATCAGACAGCACAGTCAAACCAGACAGAACAGGCAGATCAGACAGGTCAGACCAGACAGGACAGACAGAACAGCCAGACCAAACAGAACAGTCAGACCAGATGGGACAGAAAGAACAGACAGACCAGGCAGAACAGTCAGATCAGACAGAGCATTCAGACCAGACAGAAACGTCAGATCAGAGAGAACAGTCAGACCAGACAGAACAGACAGATCAGACAGCACAGTCAAATCAGACAGAACAGGCAGATCGGACAGCATAGACAGACCAGGCAAAACAGACAGACCAGACAGATCAGACAGCACAGTCAAACCAGACAGAACAGGCAGATCGGACAGAACAGACAGATCAGACAGCACAATCAGACCAGACAGAACAGACAAATCAAACAGCAAAGACAGACCAGGCAGAAAATACAGACCAGACGGAACAGTCCGACCAGACAGAACACAGATCAGACAGCACAGTCAAACCAGACAGAACAGGCAGATCAGACAGATCAGACAGTCCAGTTAGACCAGACAGAACAGTCAGATCAGACAGAACAGACAGGACAGACAGAACAGTATGCTAGATCCACAATATGCCGTTTATATCAACAGACTTGAGTCCATTCTATGTAAATTCCTGAGATTTTTTTACAAAGGACTTAATTGTGTTGATATTAGCTACCAGGTAAGGTGCTTCAGATATCACTTTTAAAATTAATGACTCTCCGTACTTGCTCTCAAGAGTTGGTACTAAAGTACCTAATAGATCTATGAGGCAACCATCACTCCTGCCTATTTCTCACAGCTCTTCTAACTTTAGACAGAACTCTTTTCTGATAAGAGCTTCGGAAGCGTTCAATTCAGAAAGCTTAGACAAACTGGACTTATTTAATTCTAAATCAGATGTGTTTTTAAAGGACTGACTAGATCTTGGTTCTCTAACTGTGCAATGAATATGTCATGATGGTATTTAGAAATATATACATATAAGAAATAGCCCAACTTAAACAAGCTTACTTTTGTTATATAACTGCAAAAACATGTTAATGGTTTTAACTTAAATATACTTTATGTAAATTTAGATTAGATGTAACTGTATGTTTCCTATTAAAATAAAATAAATAAAAAAAATAAAAATACAGAACAGACAGATCAGACAGCAGTCAGTCCAGACAAATCAAACAGTTCACTATGACCAGGTAGAACAGTCAGATCAGTCAGATACAGAACAGACAGATCAGACAGCACAGTCAGACCAGACAAATCAAACAGTACACTCAGACCAGGTAGAACAGTCAGATCAGTCAGACCAGACAGCACAGTCCGACCAGACAGAACAGACAGATCAGACAGCATAGTCAGACCAGACAGACCAGAGAGATCAGACAGCACAGTCAGACCAGACAGACCAGGCAGTACAGTCAGACCAGGCAGACCAGACAGAATAGCCGGATCAGGCAGAACAGTCAGTGTCGCATCTGAAATAAAACAGAAGGCTCGAAGCCACAGACAGATGAATTAAACAAGAAAGATAACGCACCCCTGTTTTATCGGCCTGAAACGATTCGCCATCATTGTTCGTCAGATCCACGTCAGCAGATTTGATCCTCATAAATTCACATCGTACAATTCGGGTGATGAGATCTTTTTTTCTTCCAAAATAACAGAATGTAGATACGGATATGTCCTTTTTTCTAGTCAGTAGTTAGTAACCCTTCCAGTAACACGTTCGGGTGTATATCTTCTTCGTTTTCCGGATTAACTTGAACTTGATCGACACTAAAGTTATCCGTACTCATAACGGATTCCGAAGATACTGATTTTTTGTCATCGTCCGATATTCTTTAGGCCAAGTCTTTTCATTTTCTGGGTTCGATATATAGCAATATATATAAAATCCCACTTCTGAATGTTAAACGTAAAACTCTTCAGACGTTCCATTACTTTTATTTATAACAATTTTGCAATAATATCTCAATATAAAACTGAATCACAAATGTGTTATTCCTCTGTCGTGGTCGAGTCTCGAGTCGCGTCATCTCCCGCCGCCATTTTGGCGCCAACGCACCCGAGCGGATCCGACTGCTCCCGAATTCTCCCGAGTAAGATAGCGGCGCGTAACAACATATAATAAATATATAGGGGGGCGTCCATTAATTACGTGAGTTGGTCCAGGGGGGAGGGGACCAAGATAAATCTTTCCAAACCTCAATTAGGTAAGGATTTTAAATTACAATAATGTTCACAAAAACTAGTCTTTGGGATTCTTATTTCTTAGTTATTTTCCAAAATTGTGTAGAAATAAGCTTATCAGCAGAACATATTTTTGTGACTGCCTACAAACATATATAATCAAACTTTACAATAATCTATGAATAGCCAGCAAAAATAATAATGATCCTGGCCATTCCTATAAGGCGGGACTGTTTTTAAGGTACCTTGCCAGCAGCCAGGTGTCCCTTGTTCTTCTCGACGATGGCGTTCAGCTTAGTCAGCATGTCAGGGTACTTGTTCTTGAGGTACTCCTGGTGTTTCCTCGTCTTCACCGCCTCGTCCTGTTCGTAGTGCACCGAGCCAGCCACTGGGAATAGATAACACATAAAAAATATCTGAACAATTAATCAAGGTTCGATAACGCAGTAGCAATACCCCTGGTGTTGCAAGCATGCATCAGGCGGCCGCATGCTTGTATGCCACCATAAAAAACCTACACGCTCTTAGGTCGTTGAGGAACTCGACATTCTGGTCAATCTCGAAGTCCTCCTCAATGTCGGCGCCGCTGAGGCCGTACTTGCGGCCCAGGTAGCGGCAGATGGCCAGGCTCTGGGCGTACTGCTTGCCGTCGATCTCCAGGACTGGCATCTGACCAAATGGCATCTCTGGAAGAGAGCAAGGGTGGGCTATTAAACATCTTACTAATATTATTAATGTAAGAGTTTGTAAGTTCGAACGTTTGCGGTTCTTTCACGACCCAACAGCTGAACCTGATTTTTTTCAAAATCAAAATCAAAATATTTTATTCAACATAAGGGACACAGGGAACACTTATTGAACGTCTCGTTTATTATAGACTAAAGTTACCACCGTTTCCAAGAAAAAATACCTGCCAGGAGAAGAAACGGCGAAAAAAATTGTGTTATTGGTCTACGGACTTCTATAAGGTGGAGGTCCTGCCCCAGTCGCAGCTCCAAATTCGAACGGGAAACCCGTTATGCTCTTAAAACTTTTGACTAATGACAATAAAATCCTATATAAATAATGGCAATAAGACGTCGATACTATTATGTTCTAACCAAATACTTACGCGAAAGCGAGACACACCTTCGCAGCCAACCAATCATTAATCAATGACCAGTTCCTAGTCAAAGATTTAATCTACCGTTCCAGCAATTCATGATTTAACCAACAATTGCAAATTTCATGGGAAACCTAACACACTAGAGTGCAAGCGCATTCAATTGTTATTCTAAACATTCAAATTTAAACTTTAAAGCTGCAGCAATAAGGCCTACGATCGTCGTGTTGGTGTTACTAAAGGATGTTATATACAAACACAGTTATGTACACTGCCCATTCTGTTTTCATACATATATATCACGCCGAGTCCCAGATTGGGTAAGCAGAGATAGTACCCTAAATATCTTGGGAAAATTCCGCTCAAATCGACCTAGTCCCAAATTAAGCAAAAGCTTGTGTTATGGTATGGTAACTAGACAACGATATATTTACTTATATAGATAGATATATACATAAATACATAGGACATCCAAGACTAAGGTGCAAATACTCGTGCTCATCACACAAATATCTGCCCTCAGCGGGATTCGTACCCGCGACCTCAAGTTTCGCAGTCAGGAGCTCTAACCAGACCAAACGGCCGTCATTAGAGCTCGAGTTCTCTCTAGACTTACAGACCGCTTTATCCACATTCATCTATCTCCTAATATGTTCATGTTGTATGTATGTATATATTGAGGTATATATCAACAGAATATGTCGGATACAGAATTGCTATCGATATTTTTGTGTCACGTCATCCTGATCATTGTTATCAACCCCTGCATAGCAACTATGCAGTTGTCAAATACTGTAACCGAGGGTCCACGCAACCGTGTTATCTTATCTATACTCAAGTGTTTACTATCTGTATATCTATTATATTATCCTACTAACATTAAAATACGAAAGTTTGTGATGTTCATTCCTCTTTCACGCTAGAACTAATGAAAGGAATGTGGGGAAAATTGGCACATAGATTACATAGGTTATGTTTTAGATCAGAAAAAAATACCAATCTTACACGGGAAAATTGTAGAGCTGTAGTCTATACAAACAAATTGGTGTGTCTGTTTGTAATATTAAAATAACCCCTTTTTACCAAATGGATGTATACGCGGTACATATTAAAAAATATATTTTTGTCTTGTCTTATCTGTGTGTCTGTCTGTTTGTTCCTGGTAATCTCTGAAACGGATGGCCCGATTTTGGCGGGACTTTCACTGGCTGATGCTGCTGTAAAAAGGAGTAATTTAGGCTACTTTTATTTTAGAAACTGAACAATATTTTATTTGTTAAGCCACGCGGACGAAGTCACAGGCATAGCTAGTACTTAACAAAATCAAGCATATGATACAAGTTACGTCTTTTTTATATATTAATATCTGTCTGTCAGTATGAAAAGTTCTGGCTAATTATTTAAAAGGAACAGCTTTCTAAAAAACCGATCATATTTTTCTATCTTTAGTTCCCCCGTGGCACCATTAACAATACATTACAAGGTTGGCCAAACTTGGAACTTGTTTTTGATAAATTCCACTCAGACGTATTCGCGGGTAAGAACGAGTACGATAAAAGTACAAAAATAACGATTTTTCATTTGTAATCACATGTTTGCCATCTTAATAAATAAGATAAGATAAGAATAGGAAACGCAAAGCGTCATAAAACGCACTTGAGGAAAGGTTTTTTCGTTCAACAAATAAGACTGGTGTCGGTAGACTAGTGTCAGCCACGACAAATAAAGATAAGGAAAGGATAGGGTGAAGGAACGGCATTCTTAAGGTTACTGGTGCGAATTCCTCCCACACGTAAATGTCCCGCATATGTATGCAATACTCACTAGGTTTGTACTCAGGCCACTTCTCACGCACCACTCTGACATCATCGAACTCCTGCCCACCGTAAGCCAGCAGCAGGCGGGGAGCCTCGCCCAGGGCTTTGATGGGGAAGTAGTAGAATGAGACCTTCGGCATTTTGCTGGAAACATACAATCTTATAAACACAAGCTTATAAAGCACCTGCTAGTCCAACTTTAAACCTGTCAGTCTTTAAATGTCAGTTTTTTCTTTTAGGTAAAGATGACAAAAATCACGTCTAATAGACAGCACTCTTCATCTCCGGTGAAATATGATGCAGTCACACCAGCGCCTCTTTTTTCGTAGACCCTGAGTTTTAAATCCGTCAAAAAGTTTTTTTTAATTTAATTACCTACGCAGTAACCGCATGTAGGCATACCTATTAAAATTATCGACCTGACATAGAGACTATAATTATTATCAAGGACAAAACCTCTACAAAGAGAAAGCGATACGTACATAATTACACATGATGGACTCCATCAAACAAAGACATCAATTCAAAAAATAACAGTACCAACATTAAAAATGTCATGAGCTAAGGCTACCAACATTAAATGTTGTCTCTTATGACTTTTGATATTGGTATCACAGATAAAATAAAATGCACGTTTTGTACTCGGAACAATTACGTTATTGATCTGAGACCTTGATAGCACGAAGCCAGTGACCAGTAGTAATAAGCCAGTCTTGTCCTGTCCAGATACCTACATCCACTTGGATCATTGTTGAGGCATGTCACATAATGTACGCCTTTCATGCTAGATAAGATAAATGTAGGTAACTATATATACATATGCCCATGTAAGAACTTCACAATGCTTCTGTCAAATTAAAAGGAAACTAATGATTATGTTATTCTAGAAATTACTAAAGATTTAAGATAAGATTTATTCTAGAAATTACTAGATATAAAGAGAATTAGAAGATAAATATTTATTTCGATCTTATAAGACCTTTTTTTAAATTAATGTGACCACGGACTAATATGTGAATTTTTAAGGAATAATACAGTAAGTGGATGGGGTAGGAGCCGTGGTTGCGGTCCGAGTAGTTGTTTGCAACACAATTATTGCAATTTTTTATGCCGACTGTACCAATGAGTACTTCTGAACTTAAGTGCAGTGATTAGTCACACCAATATATATATACTATACGATGAAGGAAAACATCGAAAGGAAACCCACATACGTTTGTTAAAAAAATCCAAGGACTATGACGCGTACGTTTGGTGCATACGAGTCATTATGAATCCCCATCTGTCACGTGGGTACCTAAAATATACCTCTAGCGGAGAGTGGGTGTGTGGGTACTACCTGTAATGCAAGCATTAATATGATTCGTATACCGCTTACCATCAGCCGAGCCGTAAGCTAGACTGTCACCTTAGTTAAAAAGGAAAAGTACTATATAATTAAACTAGCTCTGCGCCGGGGTTTCACCCGAGTTAAATTCAATAATCTCCCTTTTTGCAGTAGCATGATTATAAACACATAGCCTAAATAAACTGGCAATCTGGGCAAGATTATTGTCAAATCGGATTGATATAATAATGATATGTATTATAAAAATATAAAATAATTCTCGTTTAGTGCATTCAAGCAAATTAAATAATCATCAGACACAATTGACTTGAATGTCCAGTCTCCATCTTTTAACGCCGGCCGGCAAACAAAACGGGCTGTCAAACATGACATGGATCTATACAAATTGACCGCCAACCTATGAATTATTTACACAAAAGCAAAATGTTTAAGATCTCAACTGAACGCTTAATTCAGTTTAAAATATAACAAACAGGTAACATCTGTAGAAGTTTAACAAATCTATGTATGAGCCGCTTCAAACTTGTTCCCACTACCATACTATACCATATCATATAAAAGGGCATCAAAATCACATTCTGTACTCTAAAAAGTTAAAATTACGTACTAGATTAACCCTCATTGACTAAACTTATATTAACAACAGGACTTAACTTACATTGAAATGAGTTCTCGTATTTTTGTCACCGCCAACGCTACGTGCAAAGACGAACAGAACACTCTGTCAACTAAAAATAAACGAAACGAAACTAATGAACGCGAGGAGGGCTCCGTGGCGTCGGTCTGTCGTACAGTTGTTTGAACAAGAACAAACTTCAATCATATTGCTGTTGCGCTTTTATCGGATAAATTATGTTTCGGATATTTACCTCATAATGAAAATATGCTAAAATAATATTAGATATTGATGAGTTGTGATTTGTGGTATTAACAATTATATAGGTGTAATAGATTATTTTTTTGGTTTATTATTCATGCAGAATAAAGTATTGTGTGCTAAATATAAAATTTACAGTCCGAATAATAACCGATACTGCATATACGGATATTCTGGACTTGCCTAGTCTAGTTATTACGCTGCGATGTACCTAACAAGGCCACGTTCATTAACATCTCTGGCGGAATGTGGGTCTAGTACCTATTATATTATTATTATTATTATATATTCTCACGCCTTCCCATGAGGGTCCCCGAAGGGGTAGGCAGAGGTGTTTAGGTACTAGACCCACATTCCGCCAGAGATATATTAGGTGGTATTAGGTAGTGTATGGAGAAAATATCCCACAAACCTTTATCCGAAAGACTGCCTGCTTAATTATTTGAAGCTGCAAGCTGAAATACCTTCTCCACCTTTGACTTTCGCTCTATATGACAGCGAGCAGCAGATCAAAGTCAAAGACTACTATTTAACACTATCAAAGACTATTAATGAACACTGGCTAAAACTGACATTCAGTTTGAAATACAATAAAAACTCCTGTTTTGACCACTTGACGAAACAAAGAATCTACCTACTAATTTTACAAGGTTATATGTATATCGACAAAAAATATCCATATTACTTCAAATTTATTTTACAAAATTGTGCTCTCCTGATTATCGTACAGCGATGTGCAATCGGTATCATAGTGTCTTCAGGTGAGTTCGAGAATAGTTTAGATTCACAATTGGACCCGAAAGGTGGCGCTGTGATCGTGTTTCAGGAAATTTTACTTTTTCACCCAGAAACGACTCGTTACTCGTTCGGAAATTTGTATTAAAGGAATGTCTACTTATTGCTAAAGGCAAGATAAAACAAAAGCATTGCGTAAATTTGTTATTATTTTATTAAATCTTATATTTTTCCTCATACATATCAGTAACAGTCACTTTATTGAATCAATAATATTTTTACATTACAAATGTATAACATTTTTCGATTAGACTGATGAATGTCGAAGCGAAAGAGGTCAGTGAGTCCAGAGAGAATTGGCAGTCTACTCTCTCTGCCTACCCTGTGAGGGACTCGGCGTGAATGTGTGTATAAAACTATATAATTTTGTTCTTAAAAGTCCATGATGGACGGGGGTGCATTTTTGACGAATTCCTTGACCTTGGGAAAGCTCAACACGTTGTCGTGAACCTTTTGGAAGATTGGGTACTTCTTCTCAAGATCCGGGATCTGCATCATCGTCTTCAGGTAGTCGAACATTCCCGTGAACATGAAATCAGCCCAGGTTAGCTGCAAAAGAGGATTTTAGGTTCTTATTAGAGATTAAATTAACTTCTGCAAGTAAAGAGCCGTGGTGGCCGAGTGGTTCTAATCCCGACTGCACCAATGAGTTTTTTGAACTTAAGTACAGTGATGAGTCACACCACGAGCTTAACGGTGAAGGAACATTGAAAGGAAACCTGACATGAAACAGCTCAGGTTAGCTGTAAAAGAGGATTTTAGGTAAACTTCCTATTAGAGATTAAATTTACTTCTGCAAGTAAAGAGCCGTGGTGGCCGAGTGGTTCGGATAGTTGCCTGCAACACAAAGATTGCAAGTTCGAATCCCGACTGCACCATGAGTTTTTATGAACTTAAGTACAGTAATGAGTCACACCACGAGCTTAGCGGTGAAAGAAAGCATCGAGAGGAAACCCGCATATGTTTGATAAGAAATTCCAAGGCGTATGTATAGTCGTGCTTGAGTACTTAACGGCGATGGACTCGCCATCTGTCACGTTGGCACCTCATATACCTCTGGCGGAAAGTGGGTGTGTGGGTACTACTTATTCACCTCTGCCTAAAAATATGACCTTAATATTTAGAAGAGATGGTGTAATGTATTTGTGTCTAAAGCCCTAAGCCCGGTTTTGATGTCGGGATCGCATTTAAGCTACTTACAGTACATAAAAAAATTATAATCTGATAAGAGAGGCCGATCATGACAGTGGTTCTTGTAGCCTACAACGCAAAGATTGCAAGTTCGAACTCCGGTCGTACCAATGTGTTTTCTGAACAATCACACCACAATCTTTACGGCGAAAGAAATCATATGCGGTACTGATAGCAACATCAATATGAATATTTTCCGTCTGTCTATTTGTTTCCGCTAATGTCAGTAGCAGCGAAAATGCTGGCAAAATCGGGTTGTCAGGATTTTCACGTCACGTGACTTTGCCTTTTTTGTTCTGTACCTGCGTGTGTTATCTAGGTATCTTTATACTGACAAGAAGGCACTAACAATGTATTGTTACAGCATGTAGTAACAGGAAATAGAAATTAAGTATCTGAGGTTAGCGTGCACAAACGCACAGACAAAAATTCAGACAATTATTGTTTTGGGTGCTATTTGCGTTGTTAAAGGTCGCAATCATATTTTTTCTTACATATCTTCCACTTACAGACAGCGATCCGTTACGTTTTAATATATTTTTATTATATTCCGCTCAGGCTGTGGAATGAGCTCCCCGTTGAGGTTTTCCCTGGAGAGTACAGCATGGAGTTCTTCAAGAAGGGTGTGAAAAGATTCCTGCAGGGTCGGCAACGCGCGAGTGATACCCCTGGTGTTGCAAGCGTCCATAGGCGGCGGTAACCGCTTACCATCAGGCGGACCGCATGCTTGTTTGCCACCCAAGTGGTATAAAAAAAAAAATATATGTATAGATATGATTTTAGTTTTTAGCGGTTACGCGGTTGAAACCGAGGTGCACAGGCAGTACTCAACGTGTTATTCTTTCTTCCTTAGTCTTTACTTAAGATACGGCTTGTTAGTTTACCTTTCCAGCGGCGATATGTCCGTTATTCTTGATGCATATCGCGTTCAGTTTCTCCAACAAGTCAGGGTACACGTTCTGGGTCAGTTCTTCGTGCTTCTTCTTCTTATTCTCTTCATCGGACTCGTAGTGCGCAGTAGCGGCCTCTGGTGACAATAATTACTCGGTAAAATACAATGTATTACAAATATAAATAAATATAAAATAAATATATCGTCACGCCTTCCCATAAGGGTCCCCGAAGGGGTAGGCAGAGGTGTATAGGTAATACCCACACACCCACTTTCCGCCAGAGGTATATTAGGTGCCAACGTGACAGATGGCGAGTCCATCGCCGTTACTCGAGCACGACTATACATACGCCTTGAATTTCTTCTCAGACGTATGCAGGTTTCCTCTCGATGTTTTCCTTCACCGTAAAGCTCGTGGTGCGACTAATCACTGTACTTAAGTTCAGAAAAACTCATTGGTACAGGCGGGATTCGAACTTGCGACCTTTGCGTCGCAGGCAACTGCTCGAACCACTCGGCCACCACGGCTCTTGTATGTATTACAATATCTTATGAATTCAAGTGTTGTTCGAATTTTAACTTTAAAGCTGCAGCAATAAGACCTACGAATGCCGTGTTGATATTATCAATTTATCTATACTATAATTTTATAAAGAAGAAAGATTTGTATGTAAGTATGTTTGTAATGAAATGGCTCAAAAAGTACTGGACCGATTTGAAAAATTCTTTCACCATTTGAAATACGCGTAAATAGTAGCTTGTCACGTTTGCACCTAAAATAAATCTTACCTACACCTACCCCATCGGGAACCCTCGTGAGAAGGCGTGAAGAAATATCTTACTAACTGTAGGGATCAATACAACTTACTTGCTCGGATGTCATTGACGAACTCAATGTTCTGGTCGATCTCGAAGGCCTCCTCCTCGTTGTCCCCAGCGAGGCCGTACTTGCGGCCCAGGTAGCGGCAGATGGCCAGGCTTTGGGCAAACTCCTTGCCATCGATGGTCAGAATCGGAAGTTGGCCGAATGGTGTGTCTGCAATTAGGAAAGACGTGTCTATACTAATATGACAAATCTGGCGATTCGAAACCAGTCGATAGGAACCAGTCGGATTCGAAAAACATTCAGTTTTCTTTTTAATAATCCCTTTAGAGTATCCACCAAGGAGTGTTATTATAAAAAAAAGTTTAAAAAACAGCCGTGGCGGCAGAGTGGTTCGAGTAGTCGCCTGCGATACAAGGATGGCAAGTTCGAATCCCGACTGTTTAGATTAGTCACACCACGGGCTTTACGGTGAAGGAAAACATCGAGAGGAAACCTGCGTACGTCTGAGTAGCAATTCAAAG